>DWPA01003721.1:0-13719 GCA_018251375.1 Calpodes ethlius | reverse complement strand
TAGGTACTTTACACTGGATGAGAAGAAGATAATTGATCAAAAGAAGAAGACAAGGAGAATATAACTGTAACTTCACAAAATACGTAATTAAACTGTAACTTATTGATATCTGTATGTGGAAGATGTTTGAGAATAACTATTCGAGAAGCTACTTATTAACTCAACAGATCCAATAACAATTATTTGAAGTATTTTGACTTTTTGGGTTGGGCGAGTGTTTCAACTAATCTCATAAAGGGCTTAAGTTACATTGATGGGCTTTTCACTGATGCATTGTGGTAATGTTGGGATATTACCAAGTTTTGTTTTATTGTAATCGGTTTACAAATAAGAACGATAATTAAGTAAGTTTAAAACAAAAAATGTGAACATTTTTCTATTTAGGGAGGAGTCCTATACGTTAGGAGTAGCGTATAGGTTTTTGGAAGCGAATTAAGGCGTTTAATAGTTAAATATTGTAGTATTATGACTAAAATTTTTGAGTGATTGTTTATGAAGTAAAAGTAAAATAATTGCTAATTAAAAATATTATATGGTACACTCCAATATATCGGTTAAAACTCAAGACTTTTCGGATTTTTGAGCTCACTAAAATCCATTCGTGTCGTACGTTGGAACTTTATATTCAAGTAATTTAATTATATATCCGATATCTGACTGATATATAAAATAAAACTGAATATGTAAGAAAAGGTAATCTAATTATAAATAAAAAAAACTGTCATTTTACTGTTTTCATTAGCCGTACCTACCTTATACAAAAATTCTAACTCCTTAATTTCGACAAGAAGCGAAAAATTTACCTGTATACTTTACTTAGATGTAAGGATCCTTTCCCCACGCAAATCCAATTCAGATTTGATAGGGTTTTTTTCACAATGTTCGCTGCTGAACTCACATCTATTTTCAGAATGATATGGGTTATAAGGTTGTCCAAATCTTGTACCGTTACTTCAAACCCCTTAGAGAGCATTGCGGTCTACTTCAGTTCCAAGTATGTTGAATTTTTCACATTATTTTGTGTTATAACAGAAAAAGCCATCTTGTGCCACCGTCCCTTGCTACTCATGGACTGTACAGTGTAATAAGACTGTACTTTGTTACGAGGTCCTATTAGTATTGAAGTGAGGTGTGATCACCTCACTATCTAATATTTTATCTTAGCCTAATACGCATGCACACAGAGCATATTCTTAAGCACTATTCTATTCTATTCTTACGCACAATACAAGTATTATTATTCGTTAGTACAACGTTATGACCCTTAAATAAAACATTAATTTCGAAATTCGGTACGCGGGGTATTATTTGACACATATTAACAGGCTGTTAGGTACATAGAGTAACTAAATAGTTGATGATCAACACTAGTTGTCTATACTAAAGAGTTAGTAAGAGAGTTGCAGACGTTAGGACCGTTAGTGTACGTTAGTGCTGTTAGTAAGTATTAGTAAGTTTCCAGCTAGTAATCCTTAGTAATTAGTCTCACTCGGGGTTGATCACAGATAGATGGATACTCCTTCGGACAGATCGCATTTAGACCAGATCAAGTACTATAAGGCAGTTATTACACGGCAGAAATAAGGGAAGTAAAACTTCCTCGCTATGCATGCTAAAAGGTAGTTAGACACCTATTATGCAGGATAAAATATCAAAGTTTATGTATAGGAATTGTACTTTGAACTATTCCTTATGTTACAATTGTATAATACTGTTTTATCACCAACCAATGTCCGATATATACGTACAATATCCGAAACGTTACCATTACTACAAAGTTTCCATATCATAAAAATATATACGAACGTTCCCTCCAATTTTCAGTAGCGTTATATGTGACATAAAATCAGTAACATTTTACGTTAGTCACTTAATATTCAGGAGAACGCTATCGACTACAATGTACTCGTGGTATCGTAAAGTGTACCCACCACTCCACATCCTTAATCCTGTGAAGTATCGACCATGTGCAGCTTCTGCCGACATATTCCGTAGCTTCCTGGGCGTAAAACATCGCCCGTAAATCACGCCCTCTTTACCAGCGCTCGAAAATGCTTCGGATATAAAGAATGTTAAAATTCGATATTTATATAATTTATGACGTGATTTCATTCATACTGCGATAAAAAAATATTTATAATTTCATATTCTTAACTTTTTCAGCAACTTTGTTAAGTAATTATTAAGTTTTTTTTTATTATTCTAGAATACTTCTTCTTGAGTGCCGGACGTCGTGAAAGCAGAATAGTGTAATTGCTAAAAATTCAGTCAAGTGTTGAAAGGTAAATAATTAAAGTTAGCATAGACTATTGCATTCATATTTTACAAAATGATTTCAAGAAATAAACGAATGAGACACGAATAAAAAGAGAAAGAGATATAGAAAAAGAAAGGTAGCAAAAGGTTGAAAATCGAACGACACATCTGCATGAACTTCTGAATTCCTCGTATTACTAATGCCTGGAACCTTTGGCACGCAAGATTGTGCAAATTATAATCATAGATATTGGCAATATTATCTACATATTACTACAATAATGTCAGCGCACGGGTCGGAGGAAACAATAACTGATGAATCCTCGAACCGCAAAGGATGTGTGCCGACTGTCGAGTTGTCAAACGTTTGAATACTAGGAACTGCATCGGAATTAAACTGTCACCAAGTTTCCAACCGGAATATGGTGTTGTATTCTCGTGGAACTATCTATATTAATAGTGGAAGAGAAAATTGTATCGCTGTATGCATGTTTGAAGAATTTTAATATTTCGCACAGTTGAAGTTTGTACAAGAAAATGTATTACTGTTAATTTATTTTCATCTTGAAAAAACTTTTTTTCTATGTTAATAACAAAGAGTTAGGAAGCGCTTTACGAACCACAACTTTCGCACGCTAACTCTCTGTCCACATGAAGCCGATACGGCCAACAGCAACATTAAATTCAAAAAAAGCTAACTCAGGTAGAAACGGAACGCTAAACTTTAAAGCTCAGCGTCGACTGACGGAATGGCGGCGATGAGACTAATTTAATAATATTCTAAATTCAACCTAAAGTGCTTACATATACAACAGTAATTGGAAAAACGAAATGAAAACAATTGCACGCGTCTAGAAAGATCTACGTAAGTGTTTCAAAATGCGACAGTGTCTGTTCACGCGTTCGACGTGACAGTGACACGACAGCGACACGAATCAGCTATGAATAATGTCTCTACGACACACGTCTTTTTACACGCATGTGAATGAAACTATTCATTTTCACCCGCTTATATCGTGCGAAAATTAGTCGCGTCGCTGTCGCAATTATGAACGGATACTTTACTGCATATTTGCGATGATTTTTGCTAATTATATTAACGATCTAGCCTACAAAGCTAATGTATTTATCATTTTAATTCCTTTACTAAGTGTTAAGTAAGTGACAGTGAAAAATTTTAATTGTGCGCTTGTTGAGATTATAGGCAAATTTCTATTGGTCTTAAACGATATGTTATACACGGATAAATCCATATACTAAAGATTAAACAAATATCTTTGAATAGACAATTCCAAAGTATATATGAGACGATTTCACGGGACTAGTTTATGTAAAATAGTTGGCGCTCTTAAACCACAATCGTATGAGCAAGAACTTCTCCATATTAGCATTTTGCCCACATTACAGATACGAGTAACTGCCGGAGCGGATTTTGGGTAAATTTTTATTGAGGTGAGAAAATTATGCAACTTTTGCAACGATTTATTATTGTATCTCAGATGCATAGGCTGTAGAACTGCCAAGTGCACGCTTTTGTTTATAAGGTAATATTGTAATAGGTAATTGTCGTGATACAAAACATTAACATTTATTTATTTTATGTATTTATTTAAATAATTAGTACGGTTATACA
The DNA here is from genome assembly GCA_018251375.1 of Calpodes ethlius. Lineage (NCBI taxonomy): Eukaryota > Metazoa > Arthropoda > Insecta > Lepidoptera > Hesperiidae > Calpodes > Calpodes ethlius. Next base: position 9,830 of record DWPA01003721.1, on the reverse strand, counting down.
CCTATTACACTAATGACATAAGTTCATAAACACATCATAATAATATAGAATAACAAAAATAATAACAAAACATTCAAAAACCTATTTGTAACAGTAAATGACGTTATTAAAATATGTAGTGATGCCGTAATGAATTCTTTGTTTTTGAGATTTATGGGATTTTGTGCATATGTTCAATAAAGGTTTCGAAGTCGAGTTTATTTTAATTTTGTTTTACATATTTAATCTTGATTCGTTTTTAATGCGTTACGCTTGCCTGTTCATTTTTATAAATTCGGCTTTTAAATTCTGTTAATCATTTATTTTTTAAGAAATACGGTCGACGCTCTACCGCAATGACAACAGAAAGTGTATGAAACATTATGTCCATACGTGCATCGTACGTCGTCGGTTGAACGTCGACCATAAAACGTCGGCAAAAAACGCTCCGCATAGTCTCACTGACTGTGCATGTATACTTTTTGTCTCTTTCTCTGTGCGTTCATTTTCGCTAATCTCAAAAACGGCTGTACCATTTTGTATGCGTTTTATCCATTGTACTACACACATACATTTTTTTGGAGTGTAGGTATTAAAGCATGAGTTACTATATAATATAATAAACGTTAACACACTTATACCCCCGCAGTAGGATGTATCTGTATCGCGGCTTACACGGACAACAGAAATAACACGTCACTAACACCCATGACCCCAGAACAAATATTTATCTGTCACATTAATATTGGCCCCGGCCGGGAATCGAACCCAGGACCCTTCGCTTCGCAGGTAGGGTCTGGCATATAACTGGCATCACGTTTACGCACCTATAATCGAAAGTTTGAGGTGGCTGCAAGCTTCGTACCTTGGTCATTACTGGGCACACCTTAGGTGACTCCAAAGAAATTTTAGCACAAGCCAATAATGTATGTAAAACAGTTTGTATATGTTATACTGTGCATATCCTCATTCAAACAGATGGTTTCATGCCGCTGTTGAAACAGAAAGCATTAGCATTTACTGAACATTAGGATAATAAGGCTGAATATATTCAATAATTCATGTATCTGAAATGTTTGCCTACATGCTGTATAGGAAATAGAATGTTTGAGCAGTGATATCATGACCTGCATACAAAACCAGGCTACATATCGTTAAGCTAAAATAATTTGAAACTATTGTAATTATGTCTATAGCTAGCAAATAAACCTGACCATCTTCCTGATGTTAAATTCAGCCTTCTTCTTCAGCCTCCAATGAACATCACAACACCACACTATCTTGGATGAGTTGCCGCCCATCAAAGAATAGCAAAGATGAAAGAAGTAACCGACTCTAAAGCCCTCTGTCGGAATATGACAAGTAATTTGGTAGCTTACTCAAACAAGTAGGTAGTAGATAGGATAGACAAGCTTCACGGAAATATAATTATACCAAAAGCAATGTACGAATGAATACTACGTAGTAGTACTGACAGTTTTTAGGTGATTACTTGGACATGGGTTTCATCACTTATTTCATAATAAGTTTGCGACATCACTGCATCACTGCAGTTCATAGGATAGGAAAGTTGGGGTTCTTAGAACGAAGAGCATTTACGTTGAGGAGACGACTGTACCCCCTACACTATTTCATTTGTTTATTCAAGTATACAATGTATATCGAAAAACATGTCGCAAATACATAATTTACTTTGTGTCCTAGGGGTCATGAGTTCGATTCCCGGCCAGGGCAGATATCTATGTGACAGATAAATATTTGTTCTCGGGTCATGGGTGTCAGTGACGTGTTAGTTGTGTTGTCCATGCCACCCGCGACACAGAGAATCCTACTGCGGGGGTATGAGTGTGTTAGCGTTTATTTATTTATTATTATTTATTTTACAAATAGAGTATTAAATATCTAGTTCAAGTAAATCTCAAGAAGTGCTTTATTTTGTTCGACTAAATGTGAATTGTATTGTATATACATATAGTCCAAATATAAAAAATAACTAAAAGTACATTCGATAAATATTAGGTATCACACCGGCAAGTTTTCTTCACGCTGCTGAAATTTCGGAGTCTCTATGACCCACAACGTCGGATCAAAGCATCAACATACAATACATAACGTGACTACCCATACTATAATAAAAAGATGTATTTTAGGGGATAAACGACTCGTTCAATAAGTATTACTTTTTATCTTTCCTTGAGTCCGATCCATCCTTTACTTACCCTTTGAAAAATGGACGAGGTTATAGGGGAAGTCCCGTCAATAGAAATTTTGACTGTAATCAGCGTAGTCGTGGTTATTTAGCTTGCTTTGCTAGTTACTCTCATACTAAAATCGACCGTGAAATATTTTATATGTGTTTCGATCCCACAAAGTGGTCCTAGCTTCCTCTTCAGTCCGTACAGGCCTGATGCCTTTAGAATACCAAGGCAGTAACAAATTACTATGGGCAAGGGTAACTAATTACCATTAAGTGGCTCATTTACTCCTACGCTGACTAGTCACATAAAAAGTAAAGACTCCCAGAGCAGAATATAACTATAATACGAAGTTACGAGGTGAACTACAAGCGAACAAGAAATTGAGTTAAAATTTTAAGGCACTTAGCTTAACTTCCGACATACTGAAGTGAACAACTTATCACGTACACGATCCTATTGATCCACGACGCTCGTTCCTTTTGGTAGTGTTGGAAGTTGTAACATTAGCTGTGACACACATTCAGACTGTAGCCTGAGCTAAAATGCCTCGTTTGTAAGCAAAAACTGACTCTGAGAGTTCCTTCTGATACCGTCGTACGAGAAATTCCAGTGGCAACTCTTATGTGACTATTTGTAATATAAGTTGTATTTCGTTTGATTACTACACGTATTGTTTCTTCAATCTATGTTATGTGGCCACCTTCCAAAGAACTGAAAAGTTCGTCCTTGTCACTGCTCAGATTTCAACGACATCGGATTGTCGCTGTCGAGTATATTCCTACGTCACGATGCCATGTGGTGATTTTTGTGTGATTGGTTTTGTCGTATACTTGTGTTTCAGTATTTATAAAAAGATTTATAACACAAATATTTGACACAAACGGAGAACGGAGAAACACCAAAGTTTATACGTTGATATGCGTCCATAGTAACTTCATGATATTAAGTTGGCTTAGAAAGTTATTATACTGGCGGTAATAGAATAGACATTATTATCAACTCTGCAAATTCTGTTCTATCAAGTTCTTTGTTAGCTATGTTACAAGTTTCCTAAGGATATTACAATGCGTCAGTTGCCTGTTGCATTTCGTGTTAAATCCTGGTACTAGCTTAACTTCGCTGAAATGGTTTAAATTAAACGTTAAGGGAGTTAAGGCTGGATATAATTAGCTGGTTATTGTGTGTAGATAAAAAAATTAATTAGAAAAGAAATTTAAGTTGTAATAACTTATAAGATAAATGTAACTGAAATATTTATATGGAAAATTTGAAAAGAATATTACCATGTTCAATAGTAGTTTATGCAGTGCATTTTTTTTGAAGTTCAATGTTCAACCAATGATGGACGATGGACACCTAGGCGATGTGTAGATAGTCTTTGCGTTTTTATATACTTTCTGTTGTCACTAAAAACGACCATCGACGGTATACGTTAAATAACGTACCGCGTAGTCGCCGTGTAAAGCCAGCGTTACTCTGGGTTTAAATAGCGACTAGGCAGTACATTTTTTTGACATATATTTCGAACTTGACTGCATTGACAACAGAAAGTGTATGAAAACATGAAAAGTGTTCACACGGCGTTTATACGTGCGTCGTCCATCTTCGGTTGAAGTTCAATCTCATACGCGAAAAATAGTCGCCGTATGAACGTGCATTTGAAATTATTTCAATTTTCTAGTTTCGCGTAATTACGTATTAGTGGGTATTTCTTCGTAGATCGCCTCTTTACCGTGTATATCTCTGGCTGAATCTCAATGTTAACACCGCCAAACTAATTTAATGCATATGCTATCGTATCACCGACAAGACTTAACGACTACCCAACTAGTTTAATCCTGACGACGTGTTACAGTGATAGAATATTTACACGCCTAACTATACTACACCTACTATACAGTTACATGTTAGTTTTTTTATGTGTCACTATTACTCCCAGCCATAGAAACCTGTGCGAAACCTTGACTAGAGCTATAGGATCTGTAATTTATTAGTAAATCCTATTAATATTCGGAGTTAATAAGAATAGTTTGTCATGTCTCGTTACTGAGGGTACAGCGGATGTTTGGATTACTTAGGACTGTTAATGTAGGTTAGTTCTGTTATTAAGTACAAGTAATCATTCAGTTAGTAATTGTTAGTAATTTGTCCCACTCAAAATTGGCCAGAGATACTGTGCTATCCCTAAGGATAGATGACCATCTAATATAAGTGTAACCGGCAGCCAAGCACTCCTCAGACCGGAACACAATTGCTTATAAGACAAATGATACACGGTAGATATAAGTGAGATGGGGTGCCTCCACGAGGTTTCTACCCCCTACAAAATTACTCACGAGTTTTTGTCATTCGCAAATTGACGACCACTTGGTCGTTACTACTAGGCTACTTAGTCTAGCTAGTAACCCTACCTACGAAGGAACGTGTCTTAGTTTCAATTCTCCGCTGAACAGAGATTATACGTAACAAAGAATCCGTGAACATGGTTATGAGTGTGTATTCGTTTTTTTTTACATAAGCAAAGCCCTCGGTTTTATAATTTTATGAATGACGATCACCATACTTAATGAAATACATCCGTTCAGTTAGAGAGTACGCACATTTGGTAATAATCGAATAAACTATTTCTAAGAAATACAAGCTTTAATCGCATATGAATAAGATTTAAGAGAATTTAGCACGCTCACTCGAGGTGTATTAAATTCCTTAAGCGAGAAGTTTAGCAACTTCTAGTGAGTACATAGGATGCCTATAAAGGGAATGGGATAACTTGACTTATTCCGTCTCAGACGGAACATAGAAGCTAAGTTTATAAAGTTTTGGTGTATGTCAGCTCGTAGCTTGAAATTCCTTAATTTAAGTAATGAATTCCTTAATTAAATCAAAGGCTGACAGAACACGAAGCTTTAGCCGCAGCCGGATTGGTAATCTTACTTCGATTGTTTTAATGTCAATATTGAAGTTAATTAAATCAGGTCGTCTTTCCCAATAAAGATGATTTTTAATTGGAATTTGTTATTCGAGTATAGTTAGTAGCCGGTATATAGGCATGTCAAAACAATTTTGTAAAAACTACCCCTAAACGAAGTCCCTAAGTCCGGAATCCCAAAAATATTATTTCTAAAACGTTTGTGTTATGTCTTTTCTCAAGTAGTCCCATGAATCGCATAGAATTAAATTCCTCTATTCACATGTCCATAGATTGCAAAGCCTACATAACACCACTTACTACACGTTGGTGAACCTTCGCCGATTACACGATGCTTTTTTTGATGTTCAATCAACGATAGTCGTTGCTCATACGGACATAATAAGAGTTCTTGCATCTTCATACATAACGTAGAACGTTATTTCCAAGCAAATAAAATTAACTATTATTAAAGCAGTAATGTTCATCTTTTGACAGCCCGCAAGCGTAAGGATGGAGTGTAATCTTCGGAGCGCGCGTTTATAAATGGCATACATAAACAACCGACGTCGTAGCTTCATCTTGTCTTGGCTTTAACTTATTAACAGACTGTGTGCAGGTTCATACTATACCTACGCTGCTCCATTGCCAATGGTAAAGAGAATCAAAGTTGACGAGATTGTCAAAAACTTTCCAAAGATTGGGACACTTCTATCTAACAAGAACACCCAGGAAACTTAGGTTTGTTACGGATACGATCAGTGTATTTGTTAATTAAGGTTCATTCAGTGGCCTTTAACAAGCCAAATTTGGGGCTATTACTTGGCTTTGTGAAATTGGTTTCACCTTTAGGATGAACCGTTAGGTTTCCTATATACTTTTCAGCAACGGATTTGGAACGGTAATTAGGAAAAGTTGAACAGACTTATGACGATGTTCGATAGCAAACATCGCGGGTAATTTGTTGTCCGTTGTAGTAGGATCCTTTGTCTATCTCCCTAGATCTACAACAGTTCCTAGTTCCTTACAATTCTTAATTTAATTTTTTGTCACATCTTCTCCTCTTTAATAAGGCACATTGTCACGACGGTAGAAGTTTTAAAATATTTGACGTTCATTCGTATTGTTTAGTACACAAGAAATAAAAATATCTGAATATAAGCATGAATTATTATTAAAATACTTGAAAATTACGCATTTAAATAATGACATTCTATCCAAGGGAATCAGAACATACGTACAGATATACGAATACACATAATTATGTACATGACGAATACATTATCCTTTTTGACGTCGGATAAAAAGTTACAGATTCAATATACATTGTATATGTTCACATCAATAAAGCTTGGATAGGTGGAATATTATCTAGACTGCATTCTCTGTGTTATCATAATAGGTCCCACAGAGCGAAGTTTCAATTCATGAATAATGAATATAAAATGCTGCTGGCGAATGAAAATTCTCTTCAATTCAACGTTTTGAAGTTTGTTTTCATATTTGAAATATACTTTGTTTATAGTTTTTTTTAATATGAAATTGTAAATTGGTATAACTGAGGTTTTTCTTTTGTATTCAAATAGCAAATACTCAGGCGAGTGTTAGGTGTGTAGTAATCAACATGGAAAATAATTTCAATCTCTGAAATACCTCTACTTTTTGCTGACGTTACAGATATATCGACTTACGTGTTCAAATACATAATACTTATTACAGAAAATGGATATTCTATTTAAAGAATGTAATCAACGTTTCAATTCAAAGTGGACTTAAATTTTAAATAAATAAAACAGTAACGCCGTCACGAAGTCTGACCGAAAATAAGCATCAAAAGATATTTTATTGAAGGAAATCAGAACATAATGAAAAACTAAATTTTTAGTTTATGTTATTAAAAATAAGATAATAATTATTAACGTGTTTTGAAGTAAACAAGACGTTGAATAAATTATAGTTATATAAACTCAGATCGGTGATAGGATCGCCAAGCCCAGTAAGAAGACAGTTGAAGAGTTAACAGCTGGCTTGACCCTAACGTTAGATGTTTGAACAGAAATATGCTCAGAAAGAAAAAAAAATACAATACAGGATCCAATTATCAACTTCTTTTTAATATAGTCATATGCTTACGAATAATAGAATAGTACAATAAATTCTCGAACACAAGTCGAGAACAAAGTGGAAATGATAATGTAAAAATATTTCACTTGTATGATACATTATTTCACAGTTTCATATACGAGTGCATTATAATGTTGCAGACTATTTTACATAACAAACATCTTCCCTTGTTATAACTTCTGTTCTATTTTCAAATTGCTCGAGTTCTCAATAGAAGTTACAGTTTTTTACACAAGATTTTGCATATGCTTGTAATTAGGTTGCGAACACTAATCTTCTTTTACTATATAAAAATGAATGTTTGTCTGTATGTCCTTTATAGAATCGTAAACCATACATTTAATCGTGTGATGATCTTTAGCAAAGTTGTTGTGTATGAGCCCACGATGGTTTCTAAGTCGGCACGACCAATTTTCGACAGATGGCGCCACTGTCATTCCAATTAATTTTATATTGGCGTAGCAACGCGCGTAGGGTTCAGCTAGTAATATATAAGATCTTGTTCTTCATCCATGAGTACAGAGATTTTTTTAACATTTATAAAACACTTTCCAGCCTCTTATTATTTTGGGAAATTCTTGGAAATATAGAGAAAGGATTTTGTTTCAAGGATAATCATAAGGATAATAAATTAATGAATAATTAAATAAATATATTGTCGTGGATGCTATAGATACATACGCAAAGTCAATAATAGTAATACAGAGAGATCAAAACGGAAATTTAAACTCATCATTAAAATTTCTGGTTCGCTGGGAATTGAATTTTGTACCATAACGGTTCTGCTAACTGGGTCGTCAATAAGATTTTAAAATTCAATAAATATCATTAACGCTACTACTAATACTATAATGTTTACTTGGATTACTATATTTTCACTTTTATTTTCGTAGCAAATAATTTATACATAAAAAGACAGTGAAAACGAAATACAAGATAGCAAATCTCTGTAGCTCTACATAAATTATCAAAACCTCCAAAATTAATTGAAATAGGTATGTAAATTTCTATTACAGTAAATTTAGCACAAATACTGAACATTTAGGTCCTGTAGTTCTAGTTTTAAATATTTCCTTCGTTGGTAAAACCAGTACTTACATTCTAAACTGACGGCCGGATTTTTTAACTTTGTGGCTTTTTTACAAAGTACTTTATTGCCTTCAAGAATTTAACTTTGACGTTTTCGTTTCATTGCATTTGGTGTTATAATGGTGCTTTGTGTATCACAGTTGCTATTTGCTCTATTATGAATTAAGGCAATGGAAAAATGTACTGAGAAACAAGTGTTATTTTTAACAAGAATTACTTAGCCAAGTTTCTTGGAAATGAGATTGTTATTTATCTAGTTCCAAGAATCAAACCGAGTTTCATCGTCTTATCTTAGTCATTTTTCCGATATCTTATTTTCATTTGTTTATCAGTTTATAATTCTTTAGTTTTTATAAAAGGTTTTATCTAACTTATAGTGTTAATTTATAAGCATTATTTTTTGGGTCTCATCTTGCAAGTTGAATTAGAACGTACTCTTATTCTACGAAGTTGAAATTTAACACATTGTTTTAGTTTCGATGACAAAGTATTTTTATGTTAAGCATGACCTGATATTGCACTCAGAACTGGCTCCAGACTAGGGAGTTCTTCGATGGGAAATGGGACAGTTAATCATATCATATAAATTTATTCTCTTCTGCTACCGCCCTGCTTTCGTACTGCCATGATTTATCAGATGAGATTGCTTACATAACAAGTTAATGAAACGCTTTTAAAAATAAATGTTAGACATAGATTCAAAAAATATCTGCGAAGAAATCCTTTATATCCATACGACGTTCTTAGATATAGTTTTCTACAACAAAAAACTACATCTAACAACTATGACAAAAGTTTTAACAGTGAATGTATTTATGTATGTTTTGCTTACATAAAGTCCCCAAAGGCGAGAAGCAGAGACTCAGTTGACAGCTGAGAAGTTTGTTTGCAAACTGTTAGTAGATTTTACGCGCGGCCGCCTGCCGAGACGTGATTTACTTTATTGAGCTCCTACAAGTTGCAACTGGTTTCACAGATACGTTCAGCTGCAGATTCAAGTCTGCTTGTGTAGGGGAGATTGCATAAACAACTGGAAATGGTATCCGTCTTATGTTTTTTTACTTTGTATAAGTCTACGGTTTCCAATTATTGGAGCACTGTTACGTACGTCAGTACGTGTTTCTCGGAACTAAGGCATATATACATTACAGTACGTTGCTTCACCGAAAATTAGTGTCTGTAACCAAATTTTCCAAGAAGCAGTGATAGCTTAGTGGTTCTAACGTTGGTTCCCCGAATGTGGGGCGTGAGTTCGAATCCCGCACGCACCTCTAATTTTCAAAAAAGTTATGTGCCTATTACTAGTTAATTATCATTTGCTTCGGTGAAGGAAAACATCGTGAAGAAACCTGCACACCTGATAGTTATTCTCAATGTTCTCGAGGGTGTGTGAAGTCTGCCAATCCGCACTTAGCCAGCGTGGTGGACTATGGCCTATACCCCTCACCTTGTGAGTGGAGACCCGAGCCCAGCAGTGGGACAGTTATGGGTTGTAATGATGATGAACCAAATTTTGGATAATTAACAAAAAA
>DWPA01003720.1:0-13720 GCA_018251375.1 Calpodes ethlius | reverse complement strand
GTTTGTTTGTCCTGCTTTCACGGCGCAACGGAGCGTCGCTCTGGTATGGTTTTTAGTTTGGAAATAGTTGGAAGGACGAAGAGTTCTATAGGCTGCTTCTTACTGCAACAAATATGTCTCTTCTGTGGAAGAATCCATTAGTTTTTAAGTATAAAGCATTGTCTAGTGATAGAAAAGAATTGACAACTTTTTTATTGCTGTTCTTTTCTCACACATGTGCGAAGCCGTTTATATTAATACAGGTATTTTTCGACTTTACGGCCAGCAACAAAAGTTGATTTTGAAATAATTAATATTCAAATAATAATTCAATCTTTATCTACTTTCTGTTAGTTTGTGAAGTGACTCTTCAAATTGGAACAATAATTTGCTTAAAATATTCATAATAAAACTTATACAAAAAGTTTTGAGTATTTCAATACCTAAAACAAAGTATTAGATAACAATACTAACTCCGGATATTACTTTTCAAATTACAAATTAAGTACTTTGATTCCTTAAAAAGAAATAGAAATTAAGACTCAATCAAACTAAGTTGAATAACAATGCCGCGTGGAAAGGGATTCATTACGAAAATTTCAATTTAGTTGTTGATTTCTTCAAGTATTAAAACAGGTATTAGGGCGCCTTCAAATTTGCCGCCTAATTTATAAATCCATATATAAAAAATGCGCGATTGCAGCGCTACATCCGCGCTGCGGCCGCGCATCAGTTCTTCAATCGACTAGGTAGTGACTGTACGCACGTATTTTTTTGTACAGATCTAAACATGAACATGAAGAATTTATCTATGAGGTTGAGATATTAAATATATATTTTTTTCTGTTTTATGCTCAAAATCCTTTTTCATATTAATAATAACATTGAGAGCAGTATTTCTTCGTCAGAGACCATCGTGGAACCTAAAATTTACAACACTACGATTCTCAAACTTAACGAATGCGGCCACAGCACTGCAGACGCGCTGCCTCCACGCGGCTCTGCGGCAAATTTGAAGACGCCCTTAGATGTGTATTTTGCGTTACTGATAAAAAATAACAACCAAACCTCAATAATAGAGAATAGAGGAGAATAATATTCAGAATAAAAAATGAACGTGAAAAACTTAAAAATGTTAATCTATTCGTTGAAACTATTCAAATGAGTTCAATCACCTACCTCTATTGTATGTTGGCGAGGAGTCGGGTATCGTGCTGGTTCCAGGTAATACAGCAACATAAGAACATGGCTACTAAGATAGTGTAGCATCATTGACGTCACAGGATCCAAAATTTGAATCAATTAGACCTATAGTTTGATTGATAACTTAGAAAAAATTCAATAATGATATTCTTAACAGTTGCATCCAGTTATATTATAACTGAAATTACTCTTAACTAAATTATCTTCAGATAAAAAAAAACAATCAAAATCGGTTCCTCCATTTAGTTACGACGTACAGACATATTAACGGATATCTACACACGAGATACTTTAAAGTTTTAACTATCTTTTATACGTTCATCCTTTATGGTCCCTTTCTTTCCGAATCAAGGATTAGATAAACAAATTCATCTCAATAGAATATCATAGTAAATGTACTTCCTGGTAGTCGCGCATATCATTCAAATGTACTTCCTGGGAGTTGCTTCCCGGCTGTAAACGAGACCCTAACCAGAACCAGAATCAGAATGCAATGCGTAGCTCCCAGGAGAAAGATACTTCACATTATGAAAATATTTATTTCAGGACAATAATAAAAGCAACGTCGATTCTTATTTTAAATGGCTTTTAATTTAAAATTTTGTAATGCTTTTGATACGCGTCTTTTGTTTCTGAAATCAATGGCCAACATCGAAAAGGTACCATCATTGGCCTTTTGATTTATTTTGCCGTTTTTTATACATGCATATAATAATAGATGACTTTTGTTAAAGTGACAAATAAGTTAAGAAATAATTATAGCTTTCACGGTTATAGACTATTAGACAACACAATTCTGAAATAAATGGACCTTATCGTGTTATTTTTTTTTTTACGGCGGAATTATGTTCCTTTCATGTCTGCGTTAACGTTAGTGTTACGGATTGCGCCCAAATATGCTTCATTAACGTGTTAGAAATTGGGATAATTGTTACATTCATGGAGTTCTATCCAATTTTTTTTATCATTTACTAGTGAATCAATTAGCTCGTGAATTAGTGCATTAAATGTACGTCACGTCTTTAAAATGTGAAAAATGGGTATAATTGAGGAGTAAAAGTTTGTATGAATATAAAAATAAATTTTGACCGATTTTGAATTTGGAATTAAATGAATTATTCACAGAATTACAACACAGTATTACAGAAGTTGTGTAAATTCATCTCCTAAAGGGTACAATGGAGGATAGAATCAATATTTAACTTAAAAAATCTTTGGATATTATTAAATGTTTTAAGTATACATTATTATATTATCACTACAACATAGGGCACCTAACACAGATTTTTAAATTCATACTTTTTCATAAAGATTTTTTATCGCAAATATATTTTACACACAATATTTTTAGGTCAAAGTTATAATTTTCAGTCTTTTACATTACCATAGGGAAAACGTTTACAACCGATTGTACAGGATCCGAAAGTAAATATTAAGTAAGCATACATGAAAGGTTACCTATTGTTTCTTTTGCGTTTCAACAAACGTTTTTACCTATTTACTTTTCAATGGTTTCGTCAAAAGATTTATTACTTTTAAGAAGGCGTGGCTTAATTGTTTTAATTGTGTCAACACAATACACAGATGTACAATACGTTAATGAACAAACGAAAAAAAACTTTGGAATGAATGAATTATTTCAATAAAATTGTTTATTCTTATGTTTGTAACAATGGCCTATTCTTGTCGTCTTAATAAACTTCCCGTTTCTGTATCGGCTGGCTATATTAAAGAATCGCAAACGAACAGAGCTTCTGTCCTCTGTACGTCATAGAAACTTTAGGAGAGAATTAATTAATAAATATGACTTTAGGGGACTGTAGTAAGTTAGTTGTTCCTGTTAGTATAAAGTATTAATAAATATATAGATTAGTTACTATTCGTTAGTAAGAGGTTTGTGGACTGTTACAATAGTTTATGTACGATCACATGGCTACTCTGCGTTGCATTTTTTGACATATGCGGCGATGTTCGATGGATGGTGCACGCGCGAAGCCGTGTGAATAATGCATGCGTTTTCATACACTTTCTGTTGTCACTGCGGTCGTGTATATCCCAGTAATGCACCGCGTAATTATCTGAACCCAGCGTTATTGTATGTCAGACTTGTTACTTAATTTCTGGCTGGTTTTTCGGTTGACGATGTCTAGGTTGGTTTTGTAGTTCCCGATTATTTCACTGGTCACCTTACCATCGAGTTAGTTTACTTCTTAATCGGTTAATAACGTAACCAGGTAGTACAGTCTGTATTAAGTATTAAGGGTATTACTTCTAGTTTTCACTTATAAATAAAAACATACATTAAAAAAATATATAAAACTTTCATTTGCATTAACGTTAATATTAATAAAATCATTTTTGACTTATTATTTCTCTGACGACAATTTATTCTTACGATTAAACTTTTAAGCCATAATTTACGAAACCTTATTAGAAAGTCATCTAATGAAATACATTGAGTCTATGAAACACGAATTCTTACCACTCGAACTCGCCTGGTTTTTAGTAATATCATGGAATTTCACATCAAATTTCTAGAAGTAGAATATTTATTCACACAGTTTATTACGAAGCAATAAATATACTGGTATAATAATTGTTATTTCTAAATACTGTTCATTGAATGATGAATTAAATTGTCAGCTATAAATATGTATGAAGTTTACGTTAAAACAAAAGATATTATCTCGATATAGCCAAAGAAACTTCGTAACAAATTATATTTTATTATTGTATATTATGATTCAAAATAATAACAAGCCATTCGTATATATGTTGAAATTGATCAACAAGTTACCTCTAAAATAATATACACTAAATAAAACTTATTATTGTTTTGTTTTCTCCAATGAGATTGTTTTTAACACACTTAGAATAGAAAATGTTGTGTAAAGAACATTTTCAAAGATTTATTCATGAACCAATAATAGTTATACATCTGTTAAGTTCGTAAATATCCGCAACAGTATAAAACTGTGTCGCCACTTGTTAAGCCCACCTCACATTATATTACTAAAAAAAGTTTTACAAATGTAGATACTTAATATAGTTACAGTAAATAGTATATTGTAAATTGAAGAAGAATATGATTTACAACAGAAGATATGTCAAGAGGTAACTTTTGTACTTCTTTTAGCATATAAAAGTTTGAGACTTGGTACAACTAAAGTTTAGACAGAGAAGAAGAGCAGAAATAAAATGGTTTCAATATGGAGTAACTTATTTAAGTTAAATTAATCAGATATTTTTGCGCAGTTGTCTCTAGTAGAAAGATAAATAGGAGAAGAAAAGGCATGACATTGATAAACAGGATATTGCCCGCTTCGCACACGTATGAGAAAAGAACTGTAATAAAAATGTTGTCAATTCCTTTCCATCACTGGTTGCTAGTCAACGCTTTTTGTTAGTACTTGAGTTTGCCTAAAATATACATCGTAATGGATCTTACCAAAGAAATAACATATTTATTGGCGGTAAAAAGTAGCCTATAGTACGCGTCGCTCTCCAAACTAACTCTGAATCAAAAACCATACTATAGCGACGCTCCGTTGAGCCGTGAAAGGCAACAATCAAACACAGTTTCGCATTTATAATAAGAGTATGGTTGTTGAACTACATCAATTGAATATCAAAATCATAGTTATTTCCTATCGATATATTACAATCTGATCTGTATAATGTGATATTCAAATGAATATATCACACGTAATTGTTTAGTTCTGACTATATATTGCAAGGAATGTCCTCGTATTCGTATCCGTCCCGTGTATATGTCCTTATTATGGTATGCTAATTCTAAGGATAAGTGACTAATATTATACGTTGGTTTATTTTCAGTTTATTATTTAGACTATCTCTTTCTATGAAATGCTATCTTAGCGTGAGTTGTTTTAGGGTAACCCTTATATTGTTACAACAACATTTTGTTATTATCTATATTCCAATAAAAACAGATGTTGCGAACAATTTCTATCACATTTAATTGGTATTTTTACCTTATCTTTTTAAATACGATACTCCCAGATTTATCTTACATCAATATTGATTTTTACCTAAAGACGTATAGTTACCAGAAACATTTTATGATCTATGTTTTACCTTACCGGGTATTGTTACCATTATATCTTCGATACGGTCGTAGACGTCACAAACAATTGATATCATTCTCAATTTCAATATACCAATAAGTTACTTTCAAATGATATGTATTGTCCTACAGGTGAGTTCAAATATTGCTCCGTGAGATTAATAGGTCCCTATTCAGCGGTAGTTTAACCAACCGAGACACGAAGGGTCTGAGAGGGATATGACGAATTTTGTCTTTCCATTTGCATAGGGTAAATAGATAAAAGGTTATATTACCTGCAATTGATGCTCTATGGCCTCCGGGGATATCTTATAGTTTATAGTAGTCCTTCCAGCCTTTCAGTTTTAAGTTATCGTTTGATATAAATATAATACTTTTCAACACAAACGACAGGACGTAGTACCTACCTTTTCTAATGGTAAAAAAAATTAGTTTCATAGATTGCCTCCTAAATACTAACTCACAAACTTTATCTTTTTGATATTAATATAGGTAAACCAGATTTCTTATTAGTAATTATTAAAAAAAAAAATACATCTGCCGGGAAGTATAGGTAAAAAACCCACAGAAAAGTGATTTAATTTCATCTCGCTTTTATTAAGAAATCTTCAACCAACAATAATGTTTGAGTTGAAGTTCTTAAAGTATGTACTTGAATTTCCGTCTTTTATCATTAGTCAATGGAGCAAAATAATCCCGTAAGGTTCCTTCGGCAGATTTATAAATCCCTCCACCATTCTTTGTTCATATATTAGTTATATGAAAATAAATTGGTGAATTTCACAAGTTTGCTTATAACGGTAGATCAAAAATTTTCTTTTTTCATTCATACATAAGCCTGAGCGTTTGATTTAAGAGTTTTTTTTGTTTCAATTGCCTCACAAAAAAATACACAGTCACATAACAAAAAAAAATATTTATGTTAATTGAAAGACTCCGATCAAAAATTTTTTAACCGTAGGTAGTAAGACATTTGTTATTCGAAGCGAAATGTGAATAGTTAGGTATTCTTCAATCAAAGTTATTACAAATACCCATTTATGTATTTGTAATATGTATAATGCCAGCGACTTACAAAATGTATCTATGTAATTATAATTATTTTGAATCTGTATAATAACAAATTAGGCAGAATTTTCGTGTATCAAAAAATTTTTCAAAATTTTTTTTGAAGAATTATCTTATGAATAGTTGTGGGAGTAATAATATTAGAAATTATACTTTTCAATCGTTGGGTATTTTGATTCTCAAGAATTTATAAACAACAAAAATATGACGAAGATGGTAATATATCTAGATTTATTTTAGCATAAAAAAAAATTAAGAGGTAAAACATTCTCCCTGCGTTCAAGTTTCATTTATAAATCTTTCAATGTTATCTTTTTCCTTTGATATGTTGTCTTTAATCATTAAATCTTGGATGTTTATGCAGTCGTAGGTTCCCTGCAAGGACATTTTTTCTTTCAACTTCTATCTATGGTTCTATCTTCAGTTTAAAGAAAATATGCACATTTTAACCCTTTGAGCATAGATTCTTTTGTCGAGTGAGATTAAAATATACTGATATTTTTAAAACTGAATTATGACTGTGACTTATGACTAGGACTTATGACTGTGAAAAACTAAGAATATTTTTAGATTTAGTATTTAGTTTAGGTTAGAGAAGAGATTAAGATAAGGGAGAATGCCATGGATGGAAATAAAACATTTAGCTTCGATAAAATGTTTAAAACTTGAATTTACATTAAACTCTTACATTTCATAAGTAACTTATTTTTTATACAAATTTTTGTAACTTTTTTTAAAAAATTTAATCCCTTTTGGTTTTTAACATATGTCTATGATTGAGTTACTTAATTTCGATATTTTTTTTAACATTTTAACAAAGTTACAAGTTAAAATATGCAAGCATCAAATAATATAATTGCTTTTATACCATTGAACTTGATAACCATTTTTAAATTCGGTATATTAAAAAAAAATGTTATGATGAAAAAACACAGACATTTTTTTTTTGTTTTTTATAGTTGTTTGAAAGTTTACTGTTTTCCTTGGATCTACGGAACCCTTATCACAACGACTTTTATTTCAGCAAGTTTTTAAGAAGGCTAAACATTGTTTGACTTCGAGCTTGTAAAGTTTGAGTTGTGATTTACTGTACAATGAGCGAGATGGGTCCTTACTTACATACAACATAATAATATAATAAATGTAAGACTTTATAAAAAGTTTACGTATTAACTTTAGCGGCATTCTATACCTATAAGTCACATTCTTATTCGAAAATAGATTTGAATATTATAAAAGCAATTCACAGTGTTGATACCATATTATCGTTAGATAACAATCGTTAATATCGTTTTATTAGATAACATAAAAACTTTGTGTCAATAACCCACACTTAGTTACGAAAAGTGACCGTATATCGTACTTAATTAAGGTACATTAATGGGTTGAGATCAACATTCTCTTAGTCATGTATCGTTCGTGAATGACACTAAGCAAATTGTTAGGAACGTCTTCTCATTCAATTTGAATAACAGCGTATTAAGAGCAATTACCTTACGAGTACTCACTTGGAATTACCTCGCTTTTGTCTTTCATTTTGAGATAGGTTGGTCCTAATTGTGACTAACTAGCTTAGACCATTTGTAGATGCAATTTTGAATACTCGTACGTACATGAGTATTGTTTGTGATATAAGTTGGTCTTTATAATGTAGTTGTGTTTAATGCATACGAGTATCTATAATAATTTAGAAATATATAATAGAAATAACCAATTACTTTAATAACTGTTGTAAGTTTTTGTTTCTCAATTTTAATTTGCTCATTTACATTATTTAAATTAGATTGTAAAATTAATTAAATGTCTTATTTAATTTACAGAAATCAAATGATTATCGTCATTAATGTCTTTTAATTTTATAGCGTTATTAAAAACACAATGTTTCCAAAGTTAAAATGAATTATCAAGATAAAATTCAACAAATTTATTAAAAACCTCAATTTCAGAGAAGTTATTTTTTGAAGTAAGTTAAAGCTGCTCTTTTTTTAAAATAAGTCAATATCGGCCAATATTACGGCCCCGTAGCCTTATGGTACTGCCTGCGAAGTGAGGGGTCCTGGGTTCGATTCCCGTCCTGGGCACATATTTATGTGACAGATACATATTTGTTTTCGGGTCATGGGTTTTAGTGACGTGTTATTGGTGTTGTCCATACCGCCCGCGACACAGGGATTCCTACGGCGGGGGTATGAGTGTGTTAGCGTTTATTATTTATTTATCTTCCGGGAATATTTGATAAGTATTTGTTTTAGTAATTGAGCTTCATGCGTACTTTCAATATTAGTTTCCAATAAAACGTGATCTAATAAATAAAGTCACCTTACACGTATACTATTGTAAAAACTCATAGACGAAAATAGTGGTAAGCCTTTGGATTTCAAGGGGTCGGGTCCCCTCAGTCCCAATTAAGGAAATCCTCTCGGCCATCTTAGTAAGACTGATTGTATTTACTGATCAGAAGTTCAGATTACGTTCGGGCGTTATTTGACCACCTAGAGTCGTATTTTTTATGACTCTACCAAATATAGTTAACAACTAACTCGAGATTTCGTTTATTTATTTATTAATCTTACACAGAATCTGCTACAAAATTACATGTAACAAGCTGTGGCCACGTCTTCTACCGCGTGGAGTTTAACGAAAATTGTTGTACGCTATTAGGTATGTTTTAGTAGCCTACCTGGCAATAAAAGTCCCGTCAAAATCGATCCAGCCATTTCAGCAATTAGCCAGAACAAACAGACAGATAGACAAAAATTGTTAAAAAAAAATATTTTGGTGTATGGGGGTCCTTACAATAAAATTGCTTCCGTCTTCGAATGTGTTTGAACTAGGTACATTTATAAAGAAAAATATTATCCAAAAATATTAATGTAAAGGTTACTTTTTTATACGATTAAATTTCGATTGCACAGTGGTTATTAGGCTACGAGAAAACTCTTATATTATGAAGATGAAGAAATGAAGAAATATATTGTTTGTCCCTCTTTCACGAGGCAACGGAGCGTTGTCATGGTATAATTTTTCGTGTGGAGATAGTTGGACCGCGGAAAATCATTTCATTCCTATGGGAAGATACACTATTTTGTTTATTTGAATCCCTCCGTAATAAAGAAATAATGTTTGTAACTTTTGTATTGTACTTTGCGACATAGACAATATTTTTATACTTAAGCGTACTCGTTTCAACTCAGGACTGGCCGTTACTGATGAATGTGGTATAATTTCGTCCACTAGGAGAATATTAGTCATTTTGAAACGTATATTTACACCGGCAAACAAAATACTTTTTTCTTATAGTCTAGGAATAGTTATAGATACTTCGAGTTCTTGATACTAGAATACTTTGTTTATACAGAAAACAAACGAGATACCGAGTCGTGATACGAAGCAAAAAGTAACATCTTAACGCCTACAAAGTATAAATTTCAATATTCAATTAATTTCTTTACTTATATCATTTTCTGAGAATCTAATTCCGAATTCTAATCTTGTTTCATGTAAGGAGACCATGTTTGGGGCGTATTACATTCTTATTAGGCCCGTGACATAGCTGCCACTCCCATTATATTCCATGTCCGTCACTCCGAAACATAATAAGGGTATCAGAACTTTTGATGCAATTTGAGACTTACGCGCCTCACATCCCAATCTGGGAATACCGTTGAGAATGATACAGATTAATTAAATAGTTTTCTGACATATAAATGTTCTTTTTCGCCTGTTTTTGATATTCTATCTGTCCAAATCTCAGAATAAGTAGTTGAAATGGTTATAAACACTGACTATTTGACAGTTGCTAGGTAACTGACTCGAGAATAATGGATGGATAAAATACTGGAAGCGGTCAAAGTCGAGGACTTATACCCGGATGCATTATTACAGTTTTGAATGATCGAATTACAATCGTTTTCAATATTCTATCTATTCTTGTTTTCCGAATAGGTTAGTAGGTAAAATATAAAAATAATAAACACTATTTTTGACAGCCGCTTCATAACGAATACCCTTTGTAAAGAGTCTCCAAATAGTCTTGATGGTAAAATAATAGCCAAAACTGTCACTTGTATCTATAGCGAAGTTAAAGTAATTACTTGAGTTCAAGTAAAGGCGAAAGCGACTAATTTGAAGACTATTCTAAGTTTGTCAGATTTTAGTTTAGTAAAATTCTTAGTTATTGAATAAAAATAGAAAAATAGTCACTGAAGTTATTACTTATGTATTAGTAATTACTTGTGTTAAGTAATTACTTAAGTATTAGTAATTACTTAAGCTCAAGTAATTACTTTAACCCAAGAATGAAAACACGTGTAGATGTGTGACAACATGATGGTTAACGTAGTTATCTTTTTCAGGAACCATGCTGAGCAAGAAGATAGCTGTTGCTGTGGTGGTGGTTCTCGCGATCATCTGCTTCGCGGAGGCCAGGGAGGAAGGGCCTCACGACATGGCTGAGGCTCTCCGCATGCTGCAAGATCTGGACCGTTACTATACCCAGGCTGCTAGACCGAGGTAAGTTTGCTAGAACTGATTCACTTAAGTTTTTTTTTCACGATAATTAGGGGCAAATTTGACGCTGAAGATAAAATGAAAACTCTGCGTTTTTATTCTGCGGAATATTACTTCGGGTCCTGTGATCTCCAAAATTCATTCAACATATCTATTTGAAGGTAATATTTAATAAGTCATTTAGTAGACTTTTGATCATTAAAATTATTGGTTTAAGTTTGTCAGTAATTTTCGTGTGAGATGTGTTCAGAAACTATCGACCATGATTCCAATAGGTCCTCTATTCATCAGAAAGTCGTTTATATAAATTGGACTTAGAAGATCTTCCGCGATCCCATTTTACAAAATCATTATAGACGCGCATATACGTATGCTAACGGATTTTTCATGTTCAAGCCCGAGGCTTGGGAGCCTGTTCTTATTTTTCATTCTTCTCTACAGCTTCTAGCAAGTTGTGACATTCATCAAGCAGACCATTGTCTCTTTGGTTGGTTAAATGTCTGCATAATAAACTTAAATGCTTTAGCTTAAAGTTCTGCTAGGGGTCTATGAATTGTTGTTGTTAGTATCACCCTTGTCGATAAAGGGTGGTGACCGTCCAAAATAAGATTCTGTCCGCTCTATCTTTTTTTCTCTAGGCTGTAAAATAAAATCACCGACCACATTTAAAACTTGCATAGCTTGCTTTGTCATTGTTATTTTTTGTATCAATAACGTGAAGAAACAATAGAAAAAATTCCAGGAGAATTTAAAATAATGTCAACTTTAAAGAAATTCCTTGGTCTACAAATTAATTTGGACGAATGCGTTTGTAACTTGAATATCATTGACATGAATTTTAACAGCATACGTATTGGGATAACATATACGAGAGGTGCAGAGATTATCCGAAAATTATAGTCTGGTTTTAGAACAGTACAAAGTTTGAACCTCTCTTTTTTCAACACGATTATTTACACTAATTGTCGTTAAACAGAATGGGAAATAATCTAGCTACAATTTGTCATACTGACAAAATACTGCTCAAAATTTAATCTATTCCTTACGATCTTTCCATAATAACTAAGAAAATGTAGGTTAATTTATGCATATCGTTGAAATATAGTTAATTCCTACAGGAATGGAATGCATGTACCCTTATAAAATTTACATTGAAACCTTCATCATAAAACGTTTATCCTGTTATTCGAAAAAATCTTTGGTATTTGAGTTATCTCATGAATGGCAGTTACTTTTACGTTTTGTATTCTGTGCAACGTTAATTTTGCATATTACTACCTGAAATACATCAGAACCTTGTGACAAATAATTTACTGAATCGCATTAAAAATTGAACAAGTGATGAATTTTTAGATTTTTAAGAATCTTCAAATAAGACTCTAAGACGGGAAAGTAATACTTGTTACGTTACTTAGTATTATAGATACGGGTATTATAATACTCATGTAGCACGAGAAGAGTTAACTACTTGATAAGCTCAGTACACGTGTTCATCATCGTTACCCATAACTGTTCCACCGCTGGGCTCGGTTCTCCGCACACAATGTGAGGGTTACAGAACATAGTTCTCCACGCTGGGTAAGTGCGGATTTGGTAGAGCTCTTCTACCAAACACACTTTTTAGAAGATTATGGAGAACTCTCAGGTGTGCAGGGTTCCTCACGATGATTTCCTTCACCGAATCAAGTAATAAATATTTTTTTTTTAATTAGAAGTGCGTGCAAGATACGATCGCACGCCATCACAATCGGGAAACCAACGTTGAAAGCACCGGGCTATTAATTATTATTTAAATTATTATTAAGTAATTTTATATACAATGTGTATGGTGCATTATTTGTTTATGAATTAGAATAAAAGTAAGTTAGTAATTACAAAGTATTGTAAAGGGCATAAATGCATAAACATTTGATTTCGATCGACTAGCGCTCGATCGGAGATATATTTGTGTTTTCTTGTCGTAATCGAAGAGGTCTGGAATATATTTCAGCATGCTAGTCCAGTAATGTGAATTGATTGAAATTTGTTTATGGTTTAGAGCTCGTCCTATTCGTAAATTTTCATGTTAGCTAAACGCCTTATGACTGAAAAACGTTACAGGTATAACAATAAGATTAATTTAACGTTCCTTTCGAGGTACCGAAACATTTACAATTGTTTTCTACTAGTATCTTTCTACTAGCCTACTAATGCAGATGGCAGAGTTCAACTTAAGCTGGTTTGGACTTGGCATACAGGCTTGTTCGTTGTGTGAGAACTAGGATGCATCACGAGCAAGGGTGGTTGTCTAGTCATTCAAACGTTGACCTTTGTGCTATGGTGTGATTCTTATTTGATTAAAATTATCTGAAAAGGCGATAAAAATACTATCATTATCAACATCTAAACGTTTATATTAAGTATATAATACAATACTTATAATATATATCCTTGATGCGTATATCTACACATATATGTATATTAACATACGTATACTACTGGACAAAGTAATATAAATACAATGAAGAATGAAACGTTTCAGTTCTGAGATTGTTATAAGATCGAAGGGTAAATCGAAAGGGTTGTGAAGATTTAAGAAAGAATTAAAGTAAAATAATTACTATCAGGCATTGTATAAATATAATTTTTGATCATACAGATGCCAAGCAACTGAGGTACCTAATGGAGTTAATAAGGAAAATAACATTAAAGGAGAAATAATACCGCCTTGAGGCATGCCATAAGCTTTATGGAAATTATTATTTATTTGGAGGTCAAATGTTGCTTTAAGAACACAAAATATTAAACAAGATATTAAATATATATAAGAGTGTGATTTTTTACAGAGTATTTCAGAATAAATACACAATTTGATACCTGTCTAGACCTGCTACT
>DWPA01003719.1:0-13720 GCA_018251375.1 Calpodes ethlius | reverse complement strand
GTCTTCTTCAGGTCGTCAGTCCATCTGGTTGCGGGGCGACCTACACTCCTTTTTCCGAGACGTGGACGCCATTCAAGAATATCAGTTTATTATTATTCGTTAGTCAGAGGTTTTCGTTAGGACTCATAAAGTGGGTTACTCCCGATAATAGGTGTTAGTAATCATCCAGGCATTACACTTGAAATTGATCAGAGATGCGTTGCTATCCCTAAGGACAGATGATTACATCTTGTATAAATGTAATGGATTGTCTAAAGATCTTTTTAAACTGAAACACAACTGCTATAAGCTAATTATTATTAGCCACAATAGAAACAGGACGCAGTGGTACGTCTCCGGGCAAACCTTACCTGGGTCTTGCCACCTACAATCTCTTAGTAACCCCTACAATATACAGCACACAATCACAATAAAACAAAGCAACACGTTGTCTCACTGCGACCGTTATTAAATGTATTGCAACATATACCTGTATCGTAAATAACATTTACAAGTTGTAAGGTATGATACATTTAACGATTGTAAGGAGGTATACAGTAGACAGCTACACTATTTACGGCCTAAGCGCCATATAAATAAATCTACTCCATAATATCGCTTCTTTGTTTCAATTGGAGAATTGTGTGGGATACAAGCTGTGCCTGTGTGAATATAACAAAAATAAGCCTAAATTTCTCCTTATTACTAATAGAAGTCCCGTAAAAATAGGTCCAGCCATTTCAAAGATTAGCCAGAACAAACAGATAGTAAAAAATGTTATTTCGGTGTATGTACCGTATGCATGAAATAAAAAGTATTTCAATATTACAAACAGACATTCCAATTGTATTTATGAATAGATTGTATGCTATGTATAGTAATAATAATCGAGGCTAATTACTTAATATTGTCACTTTCACCTTTTTGTGTTTGCATCTGCGAATGATCGAATTATAGCGGAGCATACAGCTAATATTGTTCTAATTAGAGTCAAATTGGCAATATATGTATGTTATGAATCGATAGATGATAGCTACTAGTAATTGGCTAATATTAATGGCGTTATATTTCATATACAAACTGCCATGATGAATGAAATAAGCGCCACTTCAACGTACAATAATCGACTATTAACTTCCCGTATTCATAAACAAAACTAGGAGGACTCACAGTGAAATAGAAAGCAGGATCGGTTGATCGTATTCCCATCTGCTTCACTCTAGTTTCTTAAACAATGTGTAAGACAAGGATGGAAATATAAACAATCGATTTCTATTTATTTCACTGCTAGATCTCAGAGTATTGTTTGTGAATACGGGGGTTAATAAAGTCGTTTCAGATAGATTAGCAGTCACTACAAAGTTACTTTATAAAGGTTATCTAAGGTTCTTCTAAATTATCTACGGAACATTATACTCATGAGATCGGCTACATATTGCACTCTTAAACGTAGCCTTTACGATAAATATAACCCTTAATCCTGACAGAATACGGTGGAAATTTCGTGGCCACCTGATGTGACACCATAACGCACTGGTATACTTTAGTTAAATACTGTGGACTTACGAGGTTCAACTCGACATCAAACCAATTTTGAAAAGAAACTTTAACTTTATCCCGTTTTTAAAACCTGACGTATAAACAGTGTAATCGTAGATTATAAACGAATGTACCAAATTGTATGGAGTTTTTTAATTTGAAAAGTTATGTGATCGAGATGGTTCTTAGCAATAATTAATGAAAGCGTTCAGGCGTTTGTCGATCGTCAGCTAATTTCCTACATAATAAAAAAGGGTCTTCTGACTTTCACAGATGCAATTGATACGGTGTTTAAAAGTTATTTAAAAATTATGAAATAAAATTAAAATATTTTTAACTTACAGTTATATTAAACAAAATATAAAGGTTTTCTCTTGGCCTTTTATAACTTCATTAAAATTCTATTAATATTTTTTTAAATGGCGTCGCTGCGTTGGGTTCCTGTATATGAAGAAGTGCATCACTGGTATTTATCTTCACATAATTTATACTAATATTATAAATGCAAAAGTGTGTTTGTTTGTTCGCTTGTCCTTCTTTAACGCCACAACGAAGCGTCGCTATTAATTAAGCAAATCTAGGAGCTTTAGGTAGATAGAGATTTAGGAGATATTTGAGTTCTTCATAACAGAATCTGCCAAGCAAACCACGACCACGACATCATGGTGGTGCTTTAAACTGTGCTTTGGAAAACTTTGACCGCAACCCAACAGCTGAGAAGTTTTGAAAAAATGCAGACAAATGTGAGCATTAAACTTAATAAGGTTAATTAACCAAAGTTATTGACATCATTATTTGACGACAAATAGAAACTTGTTGCGCCGCTATTCGTAGATACATAATTTGATATTGTGAATCGCGGTCCTCTCCTGCCTATCTGTTGCTAATGTACTCTGTCACTGCTATATTTGCGGGCCGTTCTATTAATATCATGATTTTAATTTACACTCTCAATCAGAGAATCGGCGAAATTGAACCGATGCAGAACACGATCTAGAATTTATTAATGTGTGAATCCAAACGTGTTTCTCATATTACTTAAGTGATATTATACATATTATACATGTGATATTACTTAGATATGCGCTCACATGTTCACAAGCTTCACAACAACGTACTCGGGCAACCGTATCATAATCATTATGGAAATTAAATATTCAAGTAACATTAATTCGTCACATATACGTCTGCCCTCGCAAGACTTCATTACATTGAAGCTTCTGGAAATATGGATCTCAGTGGACACTATCAACTGAAGCCCATGTAATTGAGACT
Source organism: Calpodes ethlius (assembly GCA_018251375.1). Lineage (NCBI taxonomy): Eukaryota > Metazoa > Arthropoda > Insecta > Lepidoptera > Hesperiidae > Calpodes > Calpodes ethlius. The sequence continues at coordinate 10,927 of DWPA01003719.1, read as the reverse complement.
CATTTTTAATTATTTAATTTTTTTGCAGATGATTACTTGAAGAATTGTTTTACAGTCATCTTGTATGACATCATCATTACAACCCATAACTGTCCAACTGCCGGGCACAGGTCTCCTCTCAAAATGAGAGGGGTGAAGGAAGTCCTTCACTTGGAGTAAGTACTCCACCATGCTGGCCAAGTGCGGGTTGGCAGACTTCATACACCTTTGAGAACATTGTGGAGAACTCTCAGGTTTCCTCCCTATGTTTTTCTTCACCGAAGCAAGTGATAATGAAATTGTAAAACGCACATATTTTTTTGAAAATTAGAGGTGCGTACAGGATTCAGACTTGCGCCCCATCGTTCGGGAAACCGACGCTCGAACCATCACTGCCACACTGCCACATCTTCTATGTATAGTGCCAACATTAACATAGTTATACTAATAAAAGTAAAGTAATGAGATTAAGATAATAGAAATAATTAGTTAAGTTTTATATATCGTCAATAATATATCGAACGTTTGAATGTTAATTATGGGATAATATATTATTAAAGTAGAGTGAAATGGTGCTTAAAATATAATTAGATTTACAAGCGCCATTCGGCAGTGGACGTTAATCGGCGCGGCGACGTCCATCGTAGTGGCATGTCAATATTGCCGCAGCCCCAATCGTATGCGTGTAGTGGATCTATTGATGCAAGGTTATTGGAGCTCGGGGCATCCGTACACGCTATTAACAGCTAGCGTGACGTTGACATCGTATCACAAAGATGTGCCGATACCGCCGATTGCGAACTAAGTTGATGTCTTAATGCACCTCAGTGTACTTAGAGTCACTTGATTTATGACCAAGTAGATTGGAACACTTCATATGCTTCTATGAACGTAATAGACTACTCTCAAATGTGCTATTTTCCTTACGATATCAAAGCAAATATTTGAAATCGAGTCACGAAGATATCTTACCTGATGATTTGTGTCTTTTTTAACAAATCTATCGATTACGTCACAACAACCACGGTCGGTACGTAAATAGGCGACCGCTAGGGGCATTATTTACAGAACGCTGGGAAGGTATGTTGAATTGTTTTTCCCGACTGTTATCGTAGCATCGTAGTCCTAATCCAGGCTTGGGTTGGCATAAGAAACTACAAAATTTTTTCAGCAATCCGTAATATAGTAACTTGGGGACATACGCTTTAGGTCACCCCGATTGTAATGAGACCCGTACGCAGCGGGTGTACTAATCGAAACTCAAATGAAAAAGACAAAAGGCAATGACGAATGATCGTGACAATACTATTTTGTTGATGTTGTCTTCATCTGTTGCTGGTCACTTACCATCACATGGATAGTCGGTTTATTTGCTGGCAGTGAAATTATATGGTTTTACAAGCAATAAATAAAAAAAAATGTGAAAAAGAAAGTGGTGCATTAAACCTTATGTGGCGAACTTAAATTGTACGTCGTCTTTCACGTGCCTCGACAGTGAACATATGCAATTGTGGATATAAATTGTATATGGTAAGTCAACAAGGCGGTAAGCCTTATGAATATCGGCCGTGACTTCCAATTTACAGCTGTCTGATTGCACGCTGATTTGCGTTTGCAATAGCCGACGTCGACACCTACTGCCTCCCGGGCCCTTACACCCAGCGACACGGCTACGATCCTTACACGTGAACAATCTACTTTAAAATATACTCTTAATTCGTTTGCAGCGAACTCAGTTATTATCTCGGATTCAGCAAAAATGCCAGTACAATAGACACTAATTGTAACACAAATTAAGAAAAGTCATTTTGTTTTAAAAAGGTCAACTAATGGTTAAGGTTACTTGTGAAATATGACATTTGAATAAGGCATTCATGAATACTTTATTGATTACTATAATACTTTAGGAAGATAAACTCGAGACTAGAGTTTATTTATCTTATAAATATATTCAGGTTGAAAATCGTAATCCACATCTTTAAATAGGATATTTCGTACCTTCTTCACTCTATGTGTACGCTCCGCGTCGTCTCGACGTTGTCCCCGCGTCGTCCCCGCGTCGTCCTCGCATCGTCCGCCAGTAAAGGAGGAAGTGCCGTCGCTGCATAAACATCTTTACGACAGTTCCCCAGTCCGCTCGCAGATTGTCCTGCATCCATAATGCCCGATGCTTGTCTGGATCCGAGCGCTGCAGCGAGCGCCAGCGCCGCGCTAATTGCTGTTTGTAAACCGAAGTGCCCGCTGTGAAAAGGGGAATCGTGCTTTGATGTTCGCTTGTATAATTCAATGAATTTAATCACTGACAAACAGACGTAAGTCGCTTTACGGCGCTGTACGAATGTAAGGGATTTGCTAAACTTGAACGTCGGCGTTGAGACTCTCGGTTACTTCACAAATAAATTACGTAATGAGTTAAAGATGTTATGATATCGAAATATTAACATATTTCGCGATCGCCTAAAGCTTGTAATGATTTGGTTTATTTTTACGATTATATTTTATAAAAACTAGCTAATTGCGTGTCGGGCCACGCGCTATAAGAGTTCCATACATTTAAGTTGATTGACTATTTACATGGTAACTTGCAAACCCTAAGTAGCTGAAATAGTTCATCATATATTAACATCCGTCAATATTTTTACATGTCTAACAATAAGCAAGATAATAAAATAAGTAAGGTTTAAAAAATCTCCCTTACTTATTACTTTATACTTTTAAGTGTTGTTTTGTTCTGTCCATTTTTAGGGATTGCAATTTTGTTCTTAAAAATTTTAAAATATATTCGTAACCATACATTATTATTCCAAGACAAAAGTTAAACAAAATCCGCTCTTTACAGTAATAGAACTTACTGAATTGTGTTGTACTTTAAGTACATTGAAAAGTGTGTGGTCTCAGACGTACCTCAAACACATAGAAACATATTAGAAAGATACACATAGAAAGATATTAGATAAACGTTCGAAACATGCGAACTGACATGTTTATTACGAATCCTAAACATTGATTATGGTCTAATTTGGACAGGTATGAGAACATTTGTCAAAACAAATCAATAGTTTCATTATGGATGATCTGTTTCCTTTGGCAGGCATTCCCGTGCAGGAATGTTCGGTCCAGTGCCTGCCTGATAGATCATTAATGGATTCAACGACCCTTGCCGCACTGTGGCACACAGTCGTATTACAAACAATGACAATCATAACTTACACGCCGCGCACTGCTCGTCGTTATGTCAGGGATGTGATGAATGAAATTTATGATCTTGCAAATGTTACAAATTTAGTTAATAATAGTCAAATTAATTAATTAATAATTACTTAATGTCTATTTAAATTAACAGATGAAGAGGTATGTACAAGTTTTACAACAATTAACGTTATTTTCGTTATGTTTTGTGCTGAGTACTTATCTGGAAATTTTCGAACTAAACAGTAATATTTCAGACAAAAATTTGAATAAAAAGCACTCGTTTCGCGCCTGACGGCAACTTACCAACTGGAAGTAATTTATTGCGCACACAGCGTCGCCTGCGAGTAAATAACAAAGAGGTTTTGCTAAATTTAGTATATCTATAAATAAATCCTTTTATAACTCATTTATTTTCGGAATGGCAGTTTGTATTTATTTTCGGGAGGTAAATTTCAATTTGCGACTGCACTGATTACAGTTAGTTACGATCACAAACACGCTTACTTTGTTTTATGGAATTAACCCAAAAACAGTCCAGGTGGGCCAGGAAAAACATCACCAACGTGTCGCTGGTCAGGAAAGAAAAAACCTAGGACCATTTCTCAGAGCCCCAGTCTGAAAGGGACGAATTGTTGTAATGGAAACTTCTTTAGCCGTGTTGAGTACTTTTTGGTATTGAAAACATTTACAGGTTCGCGAACACGAGCTGCCACGGAAACATATGAAATTAATTAGAATGACAGTGGCGCCATCTGTCAAATGATACCAACTTAGAAATCTTCTTGGGCCCATACACAACAACTTTTCTAAAGATCATCACATGATTAACATTTACATGTTTCGGTTGCTGTGTGGTATACTCAACAGTAAACAGGTATCACTCCGTCCTTGGGGGCACCGCGCCAGGGATGGCTTCGGGTTGTTTGATAAACATGTTGCACTGTAAATGTACAGAACGTAAACTTAGCGGCTATTTAACTACTTACCCGTCTCAGTATTGGAAACCATTTCCTTTACTGGGAACCAAGTCGTGTGCACACAAGATACGGGTCAGTTCATCATAGATATATGCAATGCAGCATTTCTTGGAAGGTCAGGATTATATTTGAAATCTAATTCCTTCTGATAGGTATTTCGTGAAGTTATCTGACAAAATAAAGATATAAAAGTAGTCTACGTGCTCAAGACCACGTCTGGATCTACTAGCACTAGATATTTTTGGCAGTTGCACTTGAAAAGTTTTTCAGCTCTCTGGGGTTTTAATGAGTAGTCTTAGTGTAGCTCGTGACAACGTTTATAGATATGCCAGTTTAGAGGTTATCCCACCGCTCCAATAAAAAATCCATAAGGACTTATCCATTTTCAAGATATGGATGGTAGTGAAGACGAAAAAATACCCAGCTTACAAAAATGTATAGAATCTTGTCAAAATCGTTTGTCTGTTAATATTCCTGTTTCTGTTTCCTGTCGTCATGTCACACGTACCTGTTCACAGCGGAAATCAAATCCGACCCCTAAGGTAAAAGCACAACATGGAACCCTCGCTACGATCTCATTTTAAACACATGTCGCGGAAGCGTCGACAGATTTCCGATATAAAGTTCATAATCGACGCCGATTACGAAGCCTTACGTACAAGTAATATCCCTGTCGGCTGCAGATATTGAACGTTTCCTGCCGTCTCGTCGGAAATATCGTGTTATTTACAAGCAAATTTCTTATAATCGACGCGAACGTGTAGCCAAGTTGAATGGTTTTATAGAAGTATGTACGATGTAAAATCATTAACTTGTTGTCATCTTTATTACATTACAACTCTATTAAATCTCTACGAACAACGTTAATTAAGTTTTTGACAACTTTTTGTTACTTTGTTGTTTTTTCTGAAATAATGATGAAACAAATTGAACAAGATCTTTAAGTAAAAGTTTGTCGATAGTCGTTTGCGATTTTATTTTTTTATTAATTAGTTTATCTGTGGCCCGATAAATTGAGTAATTAAATGTTGTATTAATTAAAATAATATCCTTCATTTTCAAAAAATAATTTGTTATCTGAAATTTCGTGTAGTCCTGAAATGAAATAAAGACTTAAATGAAAAGTTAAAAATTAAATTGAAACGCTTCAACCCAAAAACACACATATTTCATTAAACCTTAATACTTTTTAATATTTGTTACTATAATAGATTATTTTTATGTCAATAACCAACAAATCAGTCGGCGAAAACAAGAGCTGTAAGGTACCTACCGATTTCGGACATCGGTTGGACCGAAAGCATTACAAACGCGGTCCCGGTTAATAATAAAGTGGAGGAGCCACAATATTTCTTGCTCTCTTACACTGCGACCGAGACACGTAAATAATATTTCACAGTCGATTTTATAAATAGGTATGGTAGCCGGCATAGCGGGTACAATACTTTTACACTACGTATGTGTACCAGATGAGAGTAAAATAGTTTATTTTGGAACCAGTGCTCTTCCGCAGGATACCATAGACTCGTCTGAATCATACTCACGTCAAATGTAATGATAAGTATAATAATTTGGTATATTTCATTCTTTGTCACTAGTTAAAAGATAATAGTTAATTATTAATTTACACGCAAATTTCCTATGATCGCAATATTATAAAAGATAAGTTAAAGACAAAATTACTCGACATTAAAGTTTATAAACAGTCTCCAAGTTTCATGCTGTCGCTGAACTAAATTTCAACGCTAAAACTGCCATTCAGGAACCACGTCAACTGTCCATGCAGTTTAGTGAGGTGCCAAGTTTTCACCTGAGCGCTGCGTCAACAACTGTGACGTTTACCCGGAGTACGGCGGCCGACCTATTAACTAAAAACTTACTTATGTCATAAACTCTCCTACAAAATGATGCTTCATTGTTTCTTACTTAATATAATTATATTTAAACAATACTTTTCTTCTCACTAAGTAGTGTAGCAAAACCTTTATGTAATATGTGATATCCTTCATACTTACATCTGTAAGTCTCTCAAAATAAGCTTGTCTTGTAAAAAACTGCAAAGGTAAGAAAATTTAAAAATAAATTTTATTCGTGTCTAACGTTAGCACTGACATTTGATATAACTCCGGTTACTATGACATTTGATATATCGTATTGGGGCGATTTATAATATTGGCGGTGAGGCTTCACGTAATGATTATATTATCGATATAATAATAAATTCTTCGGTGCTGGTACCTTGCCGAGAAGCTGTCTGACTACCTAACACCGTCTTGAGTTATCCGCCAAATGTCTCGTGGTGTTCCGGCAGACCAATACCAGTTCTTTCTTTTTAACCATCAACGCATCAGTGATACCTTTGGTGTTGTTGATTCCCATTGTTGGCGGATAAGTTGAATCGTTACTTCGTTTCCAACTATTGTCAAAAGAATATAAATCAATATCAAATAATAAATTTTCTTTGGCATTGTTATTATATTATTTTGAATTTACAGGATTTTGTACGTAATTAATTTGTTGTAGAACAGAAATTCATGATTGAATATTTAACAACGGTTAAATTGCTATTGTCATTTATAAATATATTATTATACATTAAAGAAGCGCGAATTGTTAATTCTATGAAATTCAACGGTTCTTGTTATCATCTACCCGCACACGATTTAATCGTAAAATTTTAAGTCTCTAAAAATAACTTTAATTTAATATTATGTACTGTGTATAGATATATAAATAAATATACATATATATTTTAAACGCAGAGTGAAATTACCGGGGCTTACTTTTACATTGGTTTTTCTATTCCGTAAGCTAATTAGCATTCGGTATAAAAATGTAGGTAACATCATATTAATAAGCGACCCGTTCTAACGTAGTCGTAAATAGAGGTTCACATTGGTCACGTTAAAAATGGATTTGCGGTTTCGTGGCGGTACATTTATTTATAGACGGAACGCAGTGACGCTAAACCTCATGAACAATGTATATAGTATACGTTACAAGCGCTAAGAATTGTATTCTACGAACATACAATTTTTATAATGTCTGTAGATTTCCTACTTTAACAATGTATTTTAATAATGGCGCCCAGCGAGGGACTAGTTACGAGGCCTCCAAACAGCGAGTCAACGAAGTGTATATTAATGGAACGGTTTTGAGATGTGATTGAATCTTTAAAGATTCATATCTTTACATATCTTTTAAAGATAGGTACTCTGTTGTCCTGGGACGGTACCACTGCTACGTCCATTTCTCCCGTGTTTTATAAGTATTATAAGCAATTATATCTCGCTCTGAAGGCTGCATGGTTGCCAGTTGCATACGAGAGAATCCTCCATCCATCTGTCCCCAACAGTAGCATAGCATCTGTGACCACATTTGATTGAAACAAATTACTAACTGGACCACTTAGTTATTAACGTAACTAACTTGAACTAACAGTCCTTTTACTAATGATTAATAATAACAAACTGATACTCTTGTTAACAACTTATACTAATCGAACTTACTAACTGACTTCAGCCCCTCCTACAAACCCATTTGAGGTTTGCCACAAGTTGTCCACCTATGGGTGGCAAGGGATGATGGCACTGCAAGATCGCTGTGTTCTGAACACGTTGCCAGTATCACCAGCCTGGTCTAATTTAAAGTCTCACGTGGTCGGTAGCTTCATCAGTGAAGGCACATTGATGTGCCAAATTTAACGTCGGCATCGTCAAAAATTTCAATTTATTACAAGTCAGCAAGTTTCATATGTCAGTTACAATTCTTCCATGCGATTGGATTTAATTGTGTTCCAAATTAATTTGGCCGACGAGTCCCGTTCAGTTTCCGGACAGGTGCCAAAAATGGTTATGAAACTGTAACCCGGTAAAATATATCAACTCCGGCCAATTTTCAACAGATATTCGAACAAAAATTGTTTTGTACGTAATACTTACGGTTGCTGCTGAATTGTACTCATGTTTACTTCAATCATGACAATGCTTATTAATAACTTTAAGGTAATCTAGCCTATTTAATGCCACATTAATGACTTAGACATTAGATAATCAATATTCCAGTGCTTAAATAACCCCTCTATACTTTTAAAATTATCTTTTTGATAACGATTACCAATTCTCACAAGAAATGAACAATTTAGGATATGATTTCTTGTTAATGAGTAACGTTAACTTTATAATGTGTAAAGAGGTGAAATATACAAGCATATAAAAATGGAGTAGCACAAGCAAGTATGAAAGTTGTACCAATTTACAAAGTAATCATGAGCACATCACAATGAGGCCTTAAACTTTCTTACATTATCCATTTTAATCGGATTGAAGAACGATCTTTGAATATTTTAAAGGGTAATCGAGCACTGGTCCCGCAAAAGTAGCCCAGCGTTGGGTTAATGAAGATTCAAAGTTTATTTTCAACGCCACTCGCCATAGCACTTACTCGTATAGCGGATAACATCGGTTAGGAACATAGGTATGCGCGTGTATAGAAAATAAGAGAGAAATCAGACTTGATGAATAACATCATAAGCGAACATGAAATTAGTTTTGCGCGCGACCCCAGTTACTTAGTTGGGTGTAATTGCAGAGATGAAATGGCTTTTCAGTGAATAACGTGCTGAGTTCACGCGTTCTAATTACTGCTCCTTAAAAATCTCGTTAGTGAATTAGTGCTTAATTAATTAACTAAGTTTTGGATCTTGATAAGTTTCACTACCTTTCATACATTTGTATAATAATAATAACAACGATGAAAGTTTTTAATTTTAATTATTTTTTTTTAATCCAAAAGCGAAAATGTAAATCAAAGAATCCCTTTATGTAACATAAAGTGTTTTTATGATTAAGACATAAATATTATTATAATCTTATCGTTAAGACCTGCCTGGTTCACCCTCTAGCTTAATTCAGCTGTCAGCCATCTTGTTTCGATTGAAGGCTTGATAGCCAGTTCTTACTTTCCTTTCACCTTTGCCGGTAACGCATTGGTGATGCTTCTAGTGTTACTGAGGTTCGCAGGCTGCAGGACCACTTACATTTATCGTCTATTTTTTTTTATTATTTACGTTAAAGTTCATAATTTTTTTGTCAAAAACGTTAGATAGTAGTTACGAGAAAATTTGGCGCGGGAAGTTACATGGTACATAAATACACTGCTATAAGTTACAGTTATAGCAGTGTATTATACACGTGTTAATAGCAATGCACAGTATACGAGTAAATACCGTGAGTACCCTTATTGTAATAAAATTGCTAAAAAACATGTAAGATAACCAATGTATTGCAAATAAAAAGTCGACCATTTATCAATATTTTATGCAAAACCACCGCCCGAACCTACTGTTACACTAAATTTCTAAACTTGCATCGCAAAAAAAATTGAAACCGAATAAAATTCGTGTGTTCCCAAATGCGGGACAAATAAAAACCGCCACAAATCACTAAATGCGGAACATTCGTTGTAATTTACATGCGGCCGCATTTGTGCCAAAAGAACGCATTCCGGCTTCGTAAACTGCCGCGAGGCCAAATAATTGCCGAATAGGATTTTTGGTAGTTGTTGCTTCTCGTAGCGGCTTATGATTAAATCAATTTACAACCGTTTTACAGCCTGGCCGGTTGCCGCGAAGCGAACACTCGTGTTACTTCATATCACTTTATTTTTATATAAACCCTCATCATTTATCAAAAACCGTGGTCATTTGAAGAAAAACATTGAAAAAAATTATCGAGTAGCGAATCAAACTCTTATAACTGAAATATATTAACTATTTTTAAAATTATACTTTAAGGATTTTTATACGACTTTTATAAATGTTATAAACTATGACGTTTGTAATATGCGTTCAAAACTATAAACAAATGTATGATATGTAAAAGTAACCGTTATGAAACCTTAAAGTATTCAACTTAAATGAGAAAATAAAATGCAGCGGGGTTTAAGGGATTTAAATCCAACCACGGAGCAGAGATTTTCTTCCCGGAGAAGCTAATTCTCTGAAAGTACTGCAAACAAGATCGGACTATAATATTATACGCGGTCCCTACTGATAACAGGCTAACCATACTGTATATTAGCAGGCTGAACGTAATTGTACAGATGTATTTAGAATACGAGATGGGACGATGTACTCGTAGTGTACTTGTATGGTATACACAATTAGAGTATCTGTATGCAAAGCATATAGCATCCACCCTTATTCGAAGATCCATTGAAGATTTTACATACTGATCAGAATATATACCTATCCATAAACATAGATAGTTATGTTCCTTATATTTATTAAAATATATATTGTTATTTTAGTAAGACAATTTTTAAGTAGGTACCATATATATTTGAAGACAATGTGGTTTTATTAGGTTATTATTTGTCTACTTTGCGAGAATTTGCGATTAAAATGTATGACGGTATATACTTTAAGACATGCGTTGTGGACAAGTATATACCGTAATAATTGTACTCGTATTCGCGGATTGTTGCAAAGTAGACAAATGGATTTCTGCAAAGTAACGCTTGATACTATTATGTAAATGTGGTTTTATTTCATGGTTACGGATGTCACGTTGTGATACGAAAAAAACGCTCTTAGTCAATTTCTAGTTCAGGTTTGTACGATACCTTTTAGCGCAGAGATTTGACTATTATAATCGCATTTAAATTTCACGTTTCTGTTTACGGCCGCGAGTGGCGGGCTGGCAGACTTCAGATGCATGTTGCATCATGATGTTTACCTCGCCGTCACATCTACTCGGTACTCGAGATAGTTATGAAGT
>DWPA01003718.1:0-13722 GCA_018251375.1 Calpodes ethlius | reverse complement strand
GTAGTATTGTTTGTGAATACGAGGGCTAAGCTCCACGCCATTGACCAGCACACATGACATTGTCGTTTTGTCCCAACTGGGCAGTGTGTGTAAAGTGACCGTTGTAAAAACACATCCTAGTCACTACAGGCAACGAATTGAAGTCAAAATTACGTAAGGTGTGTATCACACGAATGAATATAAGCGCGTCGCGTGCCGTCGGTCGTTGGAACTCGGTAGGTCGACAAATTTAGTTCCCCGGAATAACAAAACAAGATTACCATTTACTAAAAAAATAAGTTATTGTCTCCAATTGATATCGGTTGAATTCCTAATAAAATCTATATCTAATTAGGGGGATAAAAGAGTTACACCGTCTTTGCTCGTCTGTCAATTTACTTCATTTCTATTTTGTTTGGTAGTCTTTGTCTTCAGACTCCCCGCTATATGCCTTTATTCGCTACAAACGTCATGTCCATGTCATTTCACAAACAAATTCAAATGATATCTCTACAATTTCCAGCTCAATTTCGTGGCCTAATAGAGGCTACCCATACATTTATATTTAACGCTTGCCGCTGACACCTGCAGCGCAAAGCAAATTCATTTTGATCGTTGCAGCTCATGACACATGGGGTAACCCAAATCTAAAGTAATTTCAGCTACAAAATATATTTTTTTTAAATTTTCATTACGATGAAACTATTTTCTTCAGTAATTTTAAAGAAAAGTACGTATAGTCAAGGCAGTTGACGATTGTACATACAAAAATTTCGCCCCACCTATTTCTCCCGTGTACAAACTTCCTTATTATTGTGTGGTATTGTGTTCTAGATGCCGGATACGCTTATCCAAGAGGCGATCGACTGTCTGTAGTAACGCATCTGTGACCAACTTCGAGTCGGACAAATTACAAAGATTACTAACAGGACTAACCTACATCATCAATCCAACGTCCACGGTACGTTTACTAATGAATATATACACTCCCTCTAGCAATTCTAACTCGAAGTTTGCCACAGATGTCCAAGGGCGGCAGAGAACAGTGACACCGTAAACTAGTTTGCTATGCTTATCCCTACAAAAATCGAGATTCATGCTTGTCCTGAGGGCAACTCACTTGCCCATAATTTCATCAACCACTATGCGAGAACATCTGTAAGTGTACTATCGAGGACAATTTAAGATATTATTATATCTGTCTACTTACATCGATCACCGCGTTTTGGAACGCTAATTATCATTCTACAATCAAACTGGTTTTAATGAAAAAAAAAGAAGAGGATGGGATAAAGCATGACAAAGTATATACTCATACATAAATATATAGAGGACATACTCAAGAAATATAGTTTCTTATACAACACATTTTGTTGAAGCGTAGAATTTCATTAAAATATCTACGTAACCATAATTAAAAAAGCCCTAACAAAGCGAATTAAATACTGTCATTTTTCTTCTATAATAAAATTCTTAAAACGCAAATAACATTTCTACTGGTAACAAAATCATAAATATAATAATAATGATATGGAAGTAATTAAAATACGCCAAAAGATAAATCAGCAAGTCGCATATAATTTTAACACGTAAGATAAATGATTCATTTTCATAAAAGGACAATCACGATTGGATCTCGCCTCGAAATAAAGGAACTGTAACGGCTGTAATTGTGACACTCGCTCCAAGCGGATTATGTAGCGATGTGAGTCACGTCAATAGTCACCTTGCGCGACGTAACTAGCGTGGAATGTCGCGTAACGTAAAACTCTGTAGCTGTTTACCATAACTCAAACTTGCTAACATCCTAATTTTAGACAAAAAAGATAACAATTCGACTTTGATGATAAATTTCGTTGTAGCCTGGGGTTTTCAATAGATATCAGCGATGGAATTAGCGATACTGGTGAACTCGACACTTCTTACGAGCAAATAACGAAGAAGACTTAAGTGATGAGGTTTTCTCTCTTGTCTGTAAGTCTAAGACATTAACAGAGTTATTGTGGGCGAGAACTGGTTTATTAAATAATCGTTTAGCCGTTTAACTTCGTTGCAGCAGCACACGCTTGTAACTAATTTCTGCAACTCAATGCGTATTACGCTTGGTGCAGCGCCTGCGTCTCAGCATATACTTAGCCCAATGGCACCTGCGAGTTTTAACCCCTATGCCTCCTGAGACCCACCCACGAGGTATTGTATTGCACAATGTTGCCTATGACGGCGTACACTCGACATAAACAGCTAAGCTGGAGCTTAAGAGCATTCAAGCGTAAACGAAGGCCAAAATCGGCCGGTCGCCGTGACAACTGACAATTGGCAGTTCAATCTGATTGCACTCGGCTCGTGGCAATTGTGAAATAGCTGATAGTCCCACAATAGCAGAGGTTTCAATCAGTGGCCTCAAGAGCGCTCATATCTCGCGTTTGTCGATTACGGACGCACTCGACTGTGAATGCGGACTATTGCAGCCGGACTGCATTGAGCCATTGACTGCACTCTGAGACAAACGATAAAACGCAATTTCCGCCAGCGAGACACGATCAGAATGCAAAAAATTTTGAAAAATATTCGTATGTCCCGTAGGTTATTAAGAACCACGTAAAACAATACTTAACCATTCAATAAGCATCACGAATCACTATTTTTAACATTAGATCGTATATTTATTTGAGACTTAACAGACAACTAGACAGACATCAATAAAAAAATAAGATGATGTTTTGGGATCTATCACTTGTATACTATAAAAACCGATTATATTTTTTCTTAAATGTATGTAGAAATATAATAATGTTATTATGATGTATATACATTTGTAGTAATAACCGTGTTGAATTTTAGTGACAGTAGAAAATTCAAAAGCATTAATAGCCCAGTGGATCAAACGTGGGTTCCCGGACGTGGCGGCGTGAGTTCGAATCTGCGCGCACCTCTTGATTTTCAAAAAGTTATGTGCGTTATTACAAGTTAATTATCACTTGCTTCGGTGAAGAAAAACACCGTGAGGACCTGAACACCCGAGAGTTCTCCATTTTTATTGAAGGTGTGTGAAGCCTGCCAATCCGCACTTGACCAGCGTCGTAGACCATAGCCCGTATCCCTCACAAAGAAAGGAGACCCGAGCCCAGTAGTGGGACAGTTGTGATGATGAGAAAATTTACTATTGAATAGTTTAAGTTATTTTGTAATAACTATCTTTGATTTATTAATTTAACAAATAGCTAACTACAACGAAGAAAAATAATTTTACATTGAAACGTATTTCATACATTCAACCAATTGAATTAATTCGACTACAAGAAGGCTTAGTAAAATCTAAGTATGTCAACTCCGCATGTATACATCAATCGTCAATTCAGTTTAGTTTGCGAGCACCCTGTGCGAATAGCCAATCAGCTATTCCATTTAGATCGTCGTACACTCGTTTTGCATCGTATAATTGAATTTTGTAAAGACTGAAATATCTACAATTTTCATCTTCAGATACTACAAAATATCCGTCGATGCGTCAGCAGATTCGCGATGAGTCGTAAGGTGTGGTTGGAATCCACCCCATTGCTAACTGTATCAGTTTTGTCATAAATCCGGGTAACTGAAAATTATATACTCGAAATACTTACTAATGTAAGATTGTGAAATGGCAAAATACTTTCAAAAATTGACGTAAGATTAAACACGGGCCCCGTTAAACATCCGTTAACATGAATATAACCAGTCTTATTCCATCAAACGACGCCTAGACAGTGCTATTATCCTACAGATCCCTAACAGTGACCAAACAACATTTCTTTAATTATAAGATTTATAGTTTTATAGTAAACTGACGTGTTACTTATTGATGTTGACCTTGATTGCTAATAGACCATTCAAAATGTATAATAAATTATCGATAAAAGATATTTAATTAATTAATGTTCTGTTGTTTTCGATCAGTCAAAACCGTTTCAATTTACAACAGGTGTGTGCGATGTAATTTTAGATCTAAAGATTTAGATATTAAATACTTTTTTATAGATATTAACAAAGCTTTTCTGTTTGCTATTCTGTAGCAATCGTGAGCCTAGAAATTAGTTATCTTCCAAATTTTTAAAGTTCGGAAATAATAAATGGCACAGTGCAATACTAGCGATCGGCACTTCTCCATCGTCATATCTTATTTAAGAAAAGTATTTTAATTAAATATATCGTTTCGGAAATAGAATAGCAGGAATCGACCAGGACATAGATTTGCAACACGGATTCTGCAGTTGCAGATATTTTTTATCTATTCACGGACACCGGTCTTTTCGACTCTGGTATGAGAAAGGTAAATTTATAGTACAGGTCACACACTCTACTAACTGACCAAGTTACATATGGGGGGTATTCAGCTACGTCGTAAAATTTCCGTAAGGTTAATGACGTGAAATGCAAATTTTATGCGAGTCGCGTGACTGGAGCGCGGAACTAGGTCCCTCATCGGTGGCAGTGTTGCCATGAGTCACCCGGCGCGCGAGCTCGGCGGAATGTCTACGGCGCGACACGTAGCTACTGCTACCACTGCTGTCAGCCTTTTGGAACAATCATCAAACGAGCATTACACTTACAGAATCTAAAAAACCTGCTTCACGAATATCGCACAATGTGTAATTATATCTCGAAATAACCATTTTTTAGGTGTGAACGTTTTTGGAGTGGACGCTTCAGACGTCAGTGTGCACTAACCAGCTTCAACTACGCGTTTATCACCGATAAATTTCTACTGTTTAACTCTAAGATTCGTCTACATGTCTCTATTTTATTGTCTTAGAATCGCGGTATTACGTAAAGTGATAATACTAAAATAGTTCTAGACAATTATTTGATTTCTGAACGTTTAATGTTCTAGTTAATCTAGTGAATACTCACGTCCGATGGCCGCTCTTAAGGTACTCTGATTAATAGCAACGAAGTCCGATAAGGTTCCGATTAATTGGAACTATTCCAATTACTATGACTGAAGCCGCACTAATCAGGTAAACGTCATGGGGAAAAGATCATTTGTCACAAGTAACCACAGGTGTTCCTTTACCAACCACCTTAAATACCTACAGCAGTACGTACACATTTTTATGCAAATAGATGTTAAATGAGCACACGAGCCATCTGATGGTAAATAGTCGCTCGGGAACATCTGCGACACCAAAAGAACCAGGAACCGCAGTTTTTGTTTTACCGACATATAAAGAAACAACGTAAAATTTGAGTCTCCAGCCCAAACAAGACAGTTCATTTGGCGGCTAACTAAAGCGAAAAGGTGGTAGCCATCCGTGAAGCCCTACTATCATGCACGGAACCCGGTTTCTGTAGCCTGTTACAGTATCGGTAACTTGACTTCTTGATCGCCCAAATATATATCGCCAAAATAAATTAACCATTAAATAAATATAATACGAAGTGCGTGTTAAACTATCATGCGACACCAATTTACATCTGCGGCTATGTGATACAATCAGTTAAGACGCGATATAGGGCCCTCCGCGACCATCAATACTTCCGTTTCATATAAAAAACAGTTTTAATACCGTGATCACTGACAATCGATCGGTTCAAGGGACCTATCAAATAACAGTAATCAATTAGATAATTCGCGTGTGAGTGTCACTTCAAGATACCAACGTTACCAACCCAATGTTAAATGTTCGAGTTATCATGTTTTTTCCACTATCGGGCAAAATTTATCTACAAATTAAACAAATAGAGCGATAGTAGACATTCTGAACTGTACAATATCTATTCATTAACGTTACGAAAGTTTTATCTCAAATCCTTGACCCACGCCGCCAGCCGCAACCCGATCGACACGATAACAGATAATTCAACTACATTTTGTAGTAGCACGCACTTTGGTAGCGAGTTTTCCTTAATATTTTTTTTAACTGGAACCATTCTGTGTAAAGAGGGAGGTTTCACTGCCACACACTTTCTGCCATAAAACAAGCGTATAAAATGCGGCAGGTGTGTAATTCTTACTGCCGTGTCGTACCGCAATGGGATGTTCGGTTTAACTTTTCTGCAACAGTACGAATTAATTCTCTTGCGACATTGTCTGCTTACGTTTTTCTTTTCGGGTGAAGTAGAACTGAGTAGAAAACTATAAGACACGACGTAATCTTAGTGAATCATTCCACATATATCACAATTTGTACATTCGTGCCTTAGGTTTTAAGAAAACTTGACTAACTAGACTAGTGTCCGAACTGGGAGTGAGCCGGCACCGCATCCCTCACTACGAAATATTTATTAATGTGCATTACTTTTCTTGTTATCAAAAATAACGACTTATTTGATATGTTTTATTTTTTGATATATGTGTTTACGTAAATCATATATTTATAACCTACGTGTTACTTTAGGATAATTATCGTAAGGAAGTTTAATTGATTTTTTTTTTTATATATTTTTCGAACGCAATCGGATTTTATATCACACATATATAATTAAAATCAATACGTCAAGGGATACCACAAATAAATACGGGGTTGATTATTATGACAAACATATGCCAGTAGACAATTGCCATCTCAATTTGTCTGGGCAGTATGGAGCCTCGCAAGTGCCAGTGACCTCCTGCAAAAGATTCGGCGCTACAACCTCGCCCCCAATTCAGTTGGGTTGCATGAGGAGCAGGCAAAGTTGACTTGGACTCGAGCTTGAAGGAACCCTTTAGACCCCAAAATGTAGTGGTGATAACTCCATAAATAAACCGTGTAAATTTAATTTGTGGAACGATTTACTACTTTACTTTATACTGCCTGGTGGAAAGTTGTGCCCCCTTCGATGTTTGGCCACAATCTCTCTATATGCTTAGATTCTGCTACTTACGACACATTCCATATGAATTTAAAAATGATAACGTGTGAGCATGAAATTAAATAAGCCACGTCATCATCAAGTCAACTGGCTTCACGGTGAGTCACAACATTGCCGACATTAATATTGGTGATCTTAGGTTTGACCCGATTTTACACATAAAACTGTTTTTTTTTTTGCCAGAATATGTGCAGCTGTTTGAATACGGTTCAGACGTCCCCTGCAATACAAAAAAAAACAGTACGTACTTTGGTCTCTTCCTTTTGTTCGATGGATGATATGATCCTCCAGGAGGCGCGGCGGGCGCCGATCACGTTCTTGTAGGCGACGGACAACAGGTTCCTCTCCTCCACGGTTAGCTCGTTGTCCGAGACGTTGCGCGACGCCACGTTCTTCATCGCCTCCACCATTTCTGTATCAAGCCGTTACTAATTAGTAATTACACTTGTAGAAGAGACGCTTGACCTATCTTGACTGGGCCTTGAGGTCTACAACAGCATTACGAATCGATCTCTTTTCTTAAGAGAACGCAAGTAAGGAAGTCGAGATTCTATCCTAACTATTCGGAAATAAAACTACGCGATTTAATAATTAAAATTATATTATAGATACTGCCTTATATAAATTGAAATTAACTAATGTATGAAATAAGAAATACATAAACGTCCAATGAAATATAATAGTGACTTGTGACAATGATCAAGGCGTCTCGATCGATTCAGGTATACCAGGAAACCAAATGGAAATACTTTGTTTAATAAAATCATCGTGTGCAATATGTGAGCCATTCAGATTTAGTGGAACAGGAAATAGGGTATAATTACGGTTCTTTGTTTCACCTTATCAGTGTCCTAACCAATAAAATTGGTATACATTGAGTAGTGGTACAATGTTAACCCAAAATTAGTAGTACACTAAGTCATGTTATATTAATGATTTGAACTTACGAAAAAGATGTAATATCTCGTATACCTCGGCATCCTAATCCTATCACTGACATGGAGCGCCATAAAGTTAATTATTGGGTATATTATATGCTATACAAATATGATGTGGGTATCAAAATTTATTTTCGAGGAACGCACTTGTTTTTTTATACCATTCACTGATGTTGCGTAACGGCAATCGTGAATTACGGTTGTAAGTACGCTGTATGGCATGCAGTAGCAAAGCCTAATGACTTCTACCGCTACTTAAATGAGGATCATATTTTTCACTTTATTAATAATTGTGTAAAAAAAATATATATAGATGTACTTATAGAAGCGCACATTGTTCAATTCGATCGATCGATTCTACATGACTGACCGAATAAAGCAACTGCTTCAATTGAATGACGCTGGCGGTCAGAGATTTTTTTTTGAGCTCCCGTGCTTCTGTGGTCATGTAGAGCCCTCGATCCTGATTAATGACATAGGAATCGTTACAGGTATGACGAAGTCTTACATGTTTTTTAATATCATCGGACGAGCCACCTAATAATGATAAGTGGCATCAACATTGTGATGGCCATGAATGAAAGCACTGGTTGTCAAGCTCAACATGGGTTTGGCCACTGACCCTTCTACAAACTTCTTACTATAGCAAGATTTATAATTTTCATTGCTACTAGTACGAAAGTGCAAGATCAACCGCAGGACAAAGAAGCAGGTTAATTTTAGGTTAATTAACTATTACTCCTATAGTTCTATCCGCACTAATTAGCGTGATTTTTTCAAATGTCTAATGCTAACAATACTACTTACTACTACTAACTAAACTGTAACAAAACAATATCACTTTAAAACGTAACATTTCTCAATCCTGAATCGAAAACTAGTCTTCATAGAGCTGTATAGAATGTATTTGATTCAACTATATCCCACACGATAGTATCGACGTGAAAAAAACAACACAATATCCACTTTTCATGGAAAAAAGGTACCAAAAAAAATGTTTAATTCTACCACTTTGTGGGCTGGATAGATATGTTACAGTTACATTACAGCTTTCTCATGGTAAGAATTTTCGAGCTGCAGATGAATAAACAGACTCTTATGTCACAAAAGTTGACTTTAATGTGTAGCCATTTCAAGAAAGGCTCCTTGGCAAGACGAAAATTTTGCTATGTATAGGAAAAACGAAATTTCCCTATTTTAATAATAATTATTGGAAAGGTACCATTTTTTATTCTCAAGAAAGAAGTACATTTCCACACTCGTGCGGATGTTAGTGATCCACACATACATGTGCTTCACTTTGGGACATGGTGTCAAGGAACTAAGGCTAGGTGTTATATAAGTCATTTGAATACGGAAACCTAAAACTGAGAAATTACCACAAACAAGATTCAGAATGCAGTACAAGTAGTAACTGAAAAAAAGAGTTCCTACAAGGATCCAGAAGGAGAGGAAGAATTCATGGATTATCAGAAATATTATTAATGAGAAAAATTAAACAGTTCTTTAAATGCCATAGAAGGGATCTAAAAAATAATTTATGAAATTACTAATTAACATAATAACACGCTTGTGATTAGGCAGCTCAGCTTACAGATATATAATTCCAATTTATAGGTTGAGTCCACTGCTGCCATGTCTAAAAAACCTACATGCCACCAATAGAACAAGAGAGTTGTAATGATAAATGACCACTCGACAACCTCAGCCTATAAATAGCTTTATCTTATTTAGATTGATAACTGCCTCAATGCAAATCAATTTTATTTTGTTCAATGTGGTGTAATTTTAAGTGTGAGATAATTGGTGCAGAAAATATGATGAACTCAGTGTTTCGATGTCATTAGTTGGCTGATACTGGTGTGGGGATAGTATAAATTAATTAAGCAGATAATACAATTTATCTCATTTTCACATCATCATGTATTTACATTTTCTTATGCAATGATTATTCTGTTATAAAGTGCTTCCGTTTTAGAATAGAAATAAAAGTTCAGACGTAATCTCCCAACATACATGTAAGTGTTAGGA
This sequence comes from Calpodes ethlius, assembly GCA_018251375.1. NCBI lineage: Eukaryota > Metazoa > Arthropoda > Insecta > Lepidoptera > Hesperiidae > Calpodes > Calpodes ethlius. Next base: position 3,943 of record DWPA01003718.1, on the reverse strand, counting down.
TGTCAAATGTCTTAAAATATTTGGTTGAAAAAAAATAACTATCTTAAGTGTCTTTCTTGTCCCTGATGTTATATAATAAGTACATATTTGTAATTATTAATGTATTATGATTTGTATTTTTACATCTGAACTGCAATTTTGCTATTTTAGTATCTTCTTGCTATTTATTCTCTCACAGAAATACAAGTGAGCAAGTGAAGACAATTCCCTTATGTTCCTTTTATATATAAAATAAATCCACACACTGCTATTACATTTCCAGTTTAATCTGTAATAATTCCTTTAACTCTTAATTTCAGTCCATAATCTGCAAGCTACTACTCAAACCAAAGTATAAGGTTTGATCCTGCTAATATTAAGTGTGGGTTGGTAAAAATTTTGGGATACTTGTATTACATCATTCATTATGTTGAAGACTTTTTACCCTGATTGAATGCTGCCCTGACATAATTTGGATGTTAATATATTGTTATATGTTAATACAATTTGAACAGAACATTTTATTCAGATAAACTATATCCCAGAAATTGGTATCCCCTTGGAAATAAGTTTCCTTGAGATGAACTTAAATTTGAAAATTAATTTTAAATAATGAATTAAAATATAATGTAAAAATTTAATGAAATCTAGATTCATAAATCCCATGTTCTGAAGGTGCAGCAGCCATGGGTATAAATTAGTCAATTATATAACTAATATATTGAGAAAATGTTCTTCATTATCCCTCTGAACTTAAATTCCTTAACATTGGTGTAAGCTGCATGGAACTTACATAATAATTTATTTAAAATGAACAAGAATATTCAATGATTCAAAATCTGACCAATTTGTATAGTTAGTAATTTGGAAGAATGCCTTTTAACTGTGTAGACTAAAAAATATTTCATCCATATGATTAATACAAGCAAGAGCTTGTCATGGAGTTTAAGAATCACTATGGATTTTTTTTATTGATTTGAAATAATATAAAAAAAAAATCTTTGATAAATTAACTATACTTATTTAGACAAGAATTAAACCCACCTGAAATAATACCCATATCATAGTAAATGTTAGAACTACCAACCAATGGAGGCTGACAATTACTTCAAAATGTGTTCAAGCAGAATGTACTCCAACATTATTCAAGAATTAAATATAAATTTGACCTGGTATTATTTGAATGAGTTTTTGAAATGTCTGTATGAATGAGAATAAGTGCATGACTAACAAAGTGAAAGCACTGAGAAAGTATTCAGTTGATACATAAATTAAATACTTGTCTGCAGCTTTAGTAAAAAACTGAAATTGGTGCAAATTTCGTCACTTTCCAATAAGTAACATTCAGAGACTTCTGGACGAAAAAAGATGTAGAGATGTCTGTTTATTGGTAATGGGGAATGATCGATTAGTTCGGGGCCATCGTGCTAATGCTAATTATCAGTGAGTGTGTGAAAGTCCAGATAACCTTAACAATAGCATTTTATCTCGATTCAGAAGATGCGCGAGTTAGATCGCGACTCGTGTAGGATAGCGAACAATAGGTGAAACGACGGACGTAAGCCGATCTCTAAAACCCAGTTTTCCTAAATATCTAGAACATTCTGACACTTACACACTGATCTATCCAAGGTACGCTATGCATGACTGGGCTCAATGACATCGATTGAGCAGACAACTTCCCAGTTACGGGAAAAAAGGACACATTTTTTTCAGAACATTTAGCTGACATTTCTAGTGTATTAGAACTAAAACCGGCGATTAACGAAATTAATATTGATATTCGTGGAAGTAGAAGTGCAATAGAAGCTTAATAAAGTACAGTTTTAGATTTTATCACTGTAAAAAGGTAAAGGGCATCCCACCGGCGGATGACGCATCGATCGCTGACCAAGCCTAACGAATGCCATTGATTTCTTACAGTTTGGCTAACAAATCACTCAAAATGAATGTATTGTATGATTTTTCTGCCTAAAAATGATCGAAAGGGGGGTACACTACATGATTTCAAGAAGAAAATTTTCAGGCTATCACCAAATCGTCTTTCAACTGTCGGCGAAAATAGAAGGGTTTTTATGTCCCTAATACCAAAGGAATAGCAAAAATATGTACTCACCGTCATAGCGCTCCGCCTGTTCGGCTAGCTTCGCTTTATACACATTATCTTCCCTTTCCGACATTGTGGATGACAAATGATTTTTCACTAACTAAAACCGAATCGCCAGGTCACTAATTCACCAAGATGGCCGCGCCCGCCAACCGAATCCGAATTCGATCTTCAACTAAACTCCGCCCATGACGTCATAGAAGTGGCAGTTTCCGTTTAGACATTCTTGCCAGATAAAAGAGCTAGTCATTTCCTGCTCATCATTCCCAAGTCGTAGTAATTGAGAGAATAAAACAATAAAATCCAAATTAATTACAAATGAAATAAAAGCTATGAAAAACAACATACCATTTGAATACGTTATAAGAATAAAAAAGTTATTACGTAAAGAGTTAATAACTTTTTGTACGTTTAAAGCAAAGATGTTAAGTATGTTTATTTACATATTTTAATTTTATCGAGTAGTAAAAATATAATTTTAAATTCCTAAATTGTATAATACAGTTACTCTTAAATTTCAATAATTTATTTTAAAATTTCATTCAGCAAGTGTTAATATTGCAACATAAAAAAATCTTCATACTTTTTCTTCATAAATTAAGGAATCTCGTGAAATATAAAAAATATTATTTTCAGTCACACTCCTATCTGGAATGTATAACCCATTTAATCAAGTGAATCCAGAACTTTATGGTGCTTAATAATAAAATGATCTTCGAACTTCTTTTACATTCTCGGGTCTTAATTCATTACATGCCTGCAGACCGAGGTGTCGCAGGAGGCGACAAAAGCTAACGTTCCTTTCTTTAATAAGAGGACTCCTATATCAGGATTATATTATCAGTATTAATACTATTAATTCTTCCATCAGCTTTTGAAGATCCATACATATAACATACATAGTATTATTATTAAGAAATTCATATTATTTTTAGTATTAGTAGTAACACCTGAAATATTAGCTCGTACATTAAATGCCAAAAATAGGAAAATATTGAAATAATATATATTTTTTTATTGGTGTATATAAGTTTTAACATGTAATATGTTATATGATTGTTCATATAACATATCTATAGAATATACACAAAAAAACTGAAGTTAATTGATAAATCATCGATACTTTTTTAATTCCGTTTTTATAAATTACTTTTATGAAATACGTACTTAATTTTACTGTCAAAAACTATAACTCCAAAAATAGTTATAGATTACCCCCAAATTTACCCACCCATTTATTTATAATCAACATTTATTCTCAAATTCGTTGTTTTTCGCAATAAATCATTAGTGTTTCTGTTAAAGACTTTTGAGTAATTGAAAATTAAACTTCATTTTTAGAAGGGTCACGTAGCAAATTATACTAGTGAATCAAATCATCACTCACAAAATATTTTTACACGAAGCATTCCATTTATAATATAGTGGCATTGTTTCAATTAATAAATATGATAAGTACAAACAACTGCGTGACGTGGCGTGACGTGAGGTTGCGTGTGAAAGTTGCACACCTGGACCGCGCTCTACTACAATTTTAAGTATTAGGTACATAATTATTATTCAAAGTTAGTCAATTAAAATTAGCAGCGCGTTGGACTATGATTTTTAATATTATTTTTATTTCTTCCACCACTTAGGAGAGGGGACTTAAGCCCCTTAGGAACAGAAATATGCGTTGTGTAATACTGATAAGAAAAAATAAAATATCAAATTAAAATGTATCAAATTACATAGTATAAAAAAATTAAAATGAGTTTCACTCGACGATGATTAAGATTCGTAGAATTATCAACAATTAAAATGAAATTAATTGACTAGTTGATGAATTGTAGAGTAACAAATATAATTATATTCTAT
>DWPA01003717.1:0-13725 GCA_018251375.1 Calpodes ethlius | reverse complement strand
TATAGTCGAAATTCCATTGCAATTCTATTTATTTATTCATTTCATTTTATCGTAAACATTTATAAATAAGGTTCCATTATCAAACCGACAATTGACTTTAAATACTTATATAACGACACACTACACTAGGAGAAGACCTGAAAAAATTCATCCCCACCTTACATTGTGTGGGAGGGGGGGTTCCTTGAAAACATTTTTTTACTGATTTTCTTTTACCGATTTTGCATGGTTATAAACATGCATGCCCAGGGCAAATTAAAGACTTTTTATACTTAGAGTCTTAGCTGCAGATAGACAAACAACATGATAAAACTTACCACTTGACAACGAAGCCCTATAGATACAAGAAGCTTCATAAAACCTGCACAGGTTTCTTCATCAGAATGTATGTAACCCCAATCTATAATAAGTACAAGTGTTGCAGCGCTCATAAAACACAAAGTCAAATAACAACAAGATAGTTTGTATGTAGATTCGTTGGGGCTACATGGGGCGGAGATAACATAAATGTTGGAGCTATACGATGGTTTGAGATATGTTGGAGCTATTTCGGTTCACGCTATTTCGTCTTGTCTTCTATTTTCAGACGGGGAAATGAGATTCTGGTACAAATCTCCTTCGCTGCTTACATGGTTTTGCTTTTCCGATCAAATGAATATAAATGTATCGAATCGCAGTATAACAACAATGAAAAGAGTATTAGCTGGGTAACAATGTAACTTTGTGCTTTGGATTTACACGTTTTCACGTCATCGTGTATAATTATTTATGTTACTTTATTTCTGTTTTTATTTATACAGGGTTACAGGTTAAGTCGGCCAAGATTTGTAAGAGGCTGTAGTTTTGATCATTTCTGACGGATTTGACTATTCAACATGCCATCCCAAACTTAACCGTTTTCAAGGTATAGGACTTTGAGTTTTTTTTTGGTTTTCTATATTATTGGCGTATTTTTTTATTTTACTTTAATTTCGAAATTATTTCCATTCCTTACTTTCAATCGTATTATACACTTCAGACGTTTTATTATATGGCAATTTTAGTGTTGAGAATAATAAATACTGGCCAATAATAAGAGTATACAAAAAAAGGCTATTTTTTTAAAAAACTTCAAAATCCAATATCTCGGAAACGGTTAAGCTTAGGATGGGGTGTTTAATAGTCAAATCAGTTGGGAATGATGGAAACTCTAGCGTCTCAAAGGATCTTGATCGACTTAACCTGTAATCCTGTATATAGAGTAATTTAAGATGAAGGCTTAGGTATATTTAAGCCTCGTATACTTAATACTGTTTTATCCAGCATTTTATAGAGGCATTTATAACGATATATTGTATGTTAATAATTGTTTTATATTAATACGTTAACCTCTTTTGTAACCAATTGATATTATGAATTTTTCAACAAAAACAGATCAGATAAAAAGTAACATTAATTAAGTTTGAAATTTATTTTAGATACAAATTTTTATACTTTATGTCCCAGAATACCTTCCGGAGGAAGGATTGTCAAAAGTAGTTCTTTAGTATCCTTGAAGTCTTAAATATGATTTCAGGGGTCTAGCTCTACTGGTTTACCCTGTACTTTGACCATTAATATATAACCATTTGTCTTTTGTTAAAAAGATGAACCCTTACCATTAACTCAATCCAGCAAAAACTTGAACAACTTTCTTACCCTAATTCCTGCTTTTACTTACTTTGAGTTCTGAGATAAAGCCTTCATTGCTTTGAATTTTAAGGGTGCAGTGTTTTAAAGTTCTTTGTTGATTGCGGTAAGGTTCACTTTAAATGTTTATTTTCATAATTTTTTATTAATATAAATGCGAAATTGGATTTGCTTCTTTGTTTTTCTTTCACGGAGCAATGTAATCGTATGATTTTTCGTGTGACTATAATTTCAACTTAAAAAAAGTTTGTAACTACAAAGCGGTGTCTGATGACTTAAAAATCCCCTGCTGGAAATAGGCATTCCCTAATTTGTAACACTCAGACCGATCCTGAGCATTCTGAATCCAGCGAACACTCGCTGTCTTCTTCAGGTCGTCATCTGGTGGCGGGGAAACCTACATTCTTTTTTTCTGAGACGTGTATTGACGTGACTGAGACGTGAATTAGATCACTATAATGACTCCTAGTAAGATCATTGTAATGACTCCCGATAAGATCAATGTAATGACTACCAGTAAGATCACTATATGACTCCCTAATAAGATCACTATAATGACTCCCAGTAAGATCACTATATGACTCCCTATTAAGATGACTACAATGACTCCCAATAAGATCAATGTAATGACTCCCAGTAAGATATATTACTCCCTATTAAGAACACTATAATGACCCCCAATTAGATCACTCTAATGACTTCCAGTAAGATCAATATAATGACTCCTAGTAAGATCATTGTAATGACTCCCCATAAGATCACTATAATGACTCCCAGTAGGATCAATGTAATGACTACCAGTAAGATCAGTCTAATGACTCCCAGTAAGATCACTATATTACTCCCTATTAAGAACACTATAATGACTCCCAATAAGATCACTATAATGACTCCCAATTAGATCAATGTAATGACTACCAGTAAGATCAGTCTAATGACTCCCAGTAAGATCACTTTATGACTCCTTATTTAGATCGCTATAATGACCCCTAATAAGATCACTATAATGACTCCCAATAAGATCACTATAATGACTCCCAGTAAAATCATTGTTATGACTCCCAGTAAGATCATCGTTATCACTCCCAATAAGATTTTTGTAATGACTCCCAATAAGATAACTATAATGACTCCCTATTATGATGACTATAATGACCCCCAATTGGATCACGATAGCGAACCACGAACATATAAATCGTCATTATCATCATCGTCTTCATCATCATCATCATCATAACAACCCATAATTGTCCCACGGCTGAGCTCTGCTTTCCTCTCATGATGTGAGGGGTATAAACATATGTATATACATCTATAGGAGACCATAACCACTTACCATCACAAAAGGTGTGGATTCCGTTGTCAGTTATAAAAAACAATTAACTATAAAACTCATGTTCTGAATAAATTCATCGTCAGTGCTGGGTTCGGGTCTCCTTTCACAATGTGAGGGGTACAGGCCATTGTCCATCATTCTAGGGAAATCGGTAGACTTTTCAGAACTTTAAGATCATTATGGAGAACTCTCAGGTGTGCATGTTTCCTCACGATATTTTCCTTCACCGAAGCAAGTTATAACCCCCTCATGAAAGGCACATAATTTTTTTCTGTATTCGATGTCAGGTGTCTTTGAAAAACCAACGTTCGAACTTAGGTATAACTGATATGGGTATTAAAATGACTAAACACAAAACACATGCCATCTTGACCCACGTCAAAGCTGACATCACTTTTATCACGTCATCGCGAGATTTACCTTTTATTAATCCAAGAACAATGTAAACCGTATGAAATGAAACGCTTTAATACTTGATTTCAACCTCAGTTTCAAGTAAGTGCGGGAATAAATCCTTCACCGTTGGATTTATAGAGTGGAATTTGCAGTTCTCTAAAGTATAGTTACTTTGCTGCATTGCAAAGTTGTGATACTAATCTTAAGAGTAAAAATAGTTTAATTGTTAAGTTATTTATGTTTTCGGCTAACCTAAATAGTTAGTGTGTTTATGAACGTATTTTTTTATTGTTTTATTTAACGTATAATGTTTGTTGTGTTGTTAAGTTTGTTACTATGTTTGTTTGAGTAAATTTTACAAGCTGAATTAGACTAATTCCTCTTATTTTACGAGGCTCAAGTTTGATAAACCGCTTTTGTTTCACTATAATGTAATAATTTCCTCAGGGAAGACTTCAGACAGAAAACTTCTCTTCTCAGTTGTGAACATTACAATTACAGTTTTTTTATTATGTAAAATTGATTTTTGAGTTTTTTAATTAATCATTAATTTTCTTCTTTAAAACATTTCTTCATGAGGATGTAATTTTCAGAAAATAGTTGTAACTCATTAACGGTTACGAATAATTTATCCATGTTTATTCAATTATAAGTTATCCTTTAACCATATCCTCACGCACATGCGGCCTTCTCAAGGTCGATCAAATCGAGTAATACATTCGAACAAACTGGCTCTTCTAGAAGGCAATCGAAACGAAAACAATTTGGTTGCAATAACAAAGAAAATTATCATACTAGTATGTATTTAGTCATCATTGTTTTGCTGGTTACATATCATCAATGGAAAACCAAAAGTAATAAAGTGCCACATTAGATAAATGATATATATATATCGTTGGATTTGATTTTTATTCTGCATCGATTTCGTAACGATCTGAGCATTATTATAGCGCTATAGCAACGGAAAAATAGATATTGGAATTATGTAGTGTTTAATAACATAACGCGAGATATAATCAAAATCTAAAACAAATATGTAAAAGACATCGACTTCAATACGTAAGTAACAATATGTTTTTGCTTCAACAGAATTTAGATAGAACAGTCTAAAAAAATATCGAACTTCAAATATTATACTTCTGTAAAATGGACTTTTGTCGATTTAAAACTTTTGGCTGTGATAATGTATAATATCTGTTTGTAACTTGCTTTAAAGAGTTAGAGGTTCCATGACATGACTAAAATCTACAACGCGTATTCATACACGCTTGCGTATATTCGATGATGCACGTCATTGTACCATGGACGCGCCAATGACGCAAGATCCCTCATATAGAAATCTGCTGAAGTCTGCACCATTCAGTTTCATAATGACATTCATACCTACATGGTAAAACTTTTAAATTTTAAAGTTATGTGCGTATTACAAGTTAATTATCACTTGCTTTTGGTGAAGAAAAACATCGTGAGGAAGCCTGCACACCCTGCACCATGCAAACAAATTTTTATATTTATAATATTGTACCTCTTATGTGAGGGTTATTACTTCTATTACATATATTTTTAATAAGTGTTTTGTCAATGAGATTACAGTCCAAGTCAGAGCTGTCAGTCGATGTCACCACTTTTCTCTTTGCAGTTCGACTGCGTTGTTTCAAGCCAAAAATGGAAATTATATACAATTTCACGTTGCCTAATTTCCGTGTCGCATGATCCCTCGACGAATTATAACAAGTCTTACGATGACTGACAGACAACAGCTGAGAACTTAGCGCGTATGCTTAGATGTATGTGATAGGATAAAATTATTTGTTGAATTTCTGTAGAATAATATTCATTAATTAATTTATTTCTTCCATGAATAACATATACCTACAGACGATTAGTTTTCTAATATCATATCGGTCTGAATTGAACATAAAAATACGTAAGTGTGTGGTAATATCGTGTATGTACGTACGCCGACACGCACACAAATATGGTTCAACTTCGTAAGATAACAGAAAGTGGTTCTAAACCAGATCGTAAGTAAACAAACATACTAACAAACTAACAAGTCAAGTATTTAAAAAAACACACACACAAAAGTGTATAAAAAAAACTAAACTCTTAACAAAATTGTTTTACTCTGTCTATCAAAAACATACTGGCTTTTAGCCTTGTGAAAGTCTTAGTGCTAAGTACTGGAATAAATCTTAAAGCGCTGAATTTATTGAGCGGAAACAAGTTCTTTGCTGGTTACAACTGTACAGCTATTAGCTGTGAACGGCGCAATCTGAGAGACTTGCAGCAAAAAGCGCTATTTTTAAATGTATGCGTTTAATGAGAGTAACGGGGAAAAATCTGTAGGTACATTTTACATTTTAATTTTAACGTCAGATGTTTTGAAGAAAATGTATAATAGATCAACATTTAAGATCTATTCTCGAGAAATCAATGTATTTACTGTATTAATTTAAATATACCAATTACATGAATTATAAATAACACAACTATGCTTCTCGCTCAGAACCTCATGAATACTGACAATATTTCCGCCCATTCATCTGCAAATAAATCACACTCAAGGTATGCATCCAGAAGAAATAATAATAAAACAATGAAACCCTTATTAATGTTACAATACTTAATATTACGGGCGTAATTATGAGATGTGAGACAAATATGCATTGGGTTAAGGGAGGAGGTTACGAGAAACGTTCTTAGATACTGGGAACCAAACGATTCCTTCTAGAAGAAACTACTTAGGAAAGTAGACAGCCTTGTTACTAGAGTTAGAAAGTGGAAGAAAGAAAAAAGATTAATTTACATATTGTTATTTAGATAAATATATAATTATAGAAAATCTATTTCTATAAAAAATAACAGGAACATAAAAAGAAATAGTATTTATCAAGATAAAACTGGATGTACAGTCCAGAAACGTCCACCAGGATATATCTGAAACCTAAACCTTTGTTCACCATGACGCAGAAACAGGGGAAGTTGAAATCTCTAATATGCATGAAGCTTTACATCCGAATACTAAAGATACAGTAATAAATACCCCAACTAGTTCATCCACTAACAGCAGGTCGTAATTCAAAACATGACCACTTGACTAAACCGCCCGTTGTAGCCAGACGCCATGAATGAGATTTATGGTTATTGCGATAAATAAGATATTCTTGTGGACAGCAATTTGTTTAGTGTTTTCGGACGAGTAAAAACGTCGTTACTCAAAATATGTCAACATTATCTTTGTGAGTTGGAGTACATATTGTGTGTATCATTTATCCATATTAATATTATAAAGTGAAGCGAAAGTGTGTTTATTTCTAGTAGTATATATTGTGTAGAGTACATAGTAGGTGAGTTGTTTATGTAGAAAGAATGTTTGTTTCTAAGTTTGTTTGTCGTTCTTTCACGGTGCAATACAACGTCGCAGTGGTATGATTTTTGGTTTGAAACAGTTGGGAGAACGACGAGTACTATAGGCTATTTTTTACTGCGGAAAAACATCTCATTTCCGTGGAAAGATCCTTTACGATGTATGTTTTAGCAGGATGAGATTCGGCAATCTTTTTATTGATGATCATTGTTCCCACACGGTTGAAGCCACGGGCAACATCTAGTGTCCAATATTTTGTTTTGTTGTTTTGTGTTATGACTGTCTTCATCACTGTGTTCAAGTCGACTTGCCTTAATTTCAGCGCTGAACAAGATCAAAGCAATGGTCTTCAGACCTTCTTGTGACCCTACGAGACCTTTTTAACGTGAATACGACAATGCATTAATGCGTCTTAATTAACGCGTGATATGCTTGCCTATATTAATTTAGCTCTTTATAATTTTTTCTTTAAGTTATATGTATATAATGGTATTATTATTCTGAAATAACAAAAAGACAACATTTAAAGCCCTTATTATGTAATATTCTTATCTATTAAAATTGGTAATATTTTATACTGAATAAATGAAAAATGACTATGTCATTACAAAAAAAAATTTTTTTTTTACAAATTCTACTGACCTTAATATGATATAAAATTCTAATGATATAAAATTAAAAAACTAAATAATATTATTCTTAACATGTATATTGACTAATGCGATACTTAGCGCGCTAGATACACTATTAGCTACTGTTATATTTGAACGCCTTAGGATGCCATAGTAGCAGAGACATAAGATATTTATTGCTGATTATATCAATACCATATTCATAACTGATTTTAAAACGTTGACCCTAAAAAAATATACCAATGGACCAAAACAACTGCTACATATTAGGATAAACACTAATTCATTGTCATAAGGTTGATAATCGCTTGCCTAGCCACCATCCTCCTAAAAGTCTAATAGATGTTAATGTACTGTATTGTTTAAAGCCACTTTCTAAACAGGTTTCGCTTCCTTTTTTCGCTCTATGGCGATAAGACCGTCTTTTGTACTACTCAATTTATCTAAAGTACGAGTACATAATTTTGTTATTCTTACTTGTACGGAGTGTACAATAAAGAGTATTCTATTCTATTCTACTCTACTCTACTCTACTCTACCCTACCCTACCCTACCTTACTCTACTCTGCCCTACCCTAACCTACTCTACCCTACCCTACCCTATCCTACTCTACCCCACCCTACCCTACTCTACCCTACCCTTCCCTACTTTACCCTACCCTACCATACCCTACTCTACTTTACTCTGTTCTGTTCTATTCTATTCTATTCTATTTCTATTTATGTTAAACTGACCCTTTACATTTATTCATCGGTATGTACCTACTGTAAACAGATTTAACCGAGTCACGGGCTAATTACGCGTTGTTGTGCTGTGGATGATTTATAGCAATTATTATAAGCCCCGCCCCTCGCCACAAATCTCCATTTATGATGGCTGGTTGTGGCGTATACATTGTAGGAATGGGCATGTTATGTTACTCTAGAAATATTGGCGTCCTTAGTCGTGTGTTACTAAATCATGGTTGTAAAACGAAAAATGGCATTCTTTTATAAAATTAAAATAAAAAGAAGTTTTAAGTCACATATTTTTTTCTTTTTTGAGAATCTAATCGTGATTTTAGTTTTTTACGCCATGTATTTTTGGGTGTCTGTGTAGTATCTGTGATACAGTTATTTTAACTATAAAGAGAGGTGATAAATTTTAGTATACTAAATCAGTAACATTCTTCGTTTCGTGTCAGTAATCAGTAAGTCGCATCCAAACCGGTAAAGCCATTTCCAAGATAAATGGTACCAAACGATAGAACAAACAGACATACAACGAATTCTAAAAATAAATCCTCCCTGTAGAAACTATCTAACATTTCAGATAAAATCACTTTCATTGCATTATCATAAAATTTCCTTGATAGAGTATTCTGATCTACAACTATAGACATATGTAAAAAAATTTGTTCCTCTAGAAAAAAAAATATAGCAATTTTTGTAAAAAATAAAACACAAATTGCGATTTTTTCGAAAGTTAAAAATTGTTACTTATTTAATTTTCCATAGGGACAGATAGACGTAAATCAGATACAATTTTGTTACACACAGTTATTTTAATATTTTTTATGATCATTAACCTTTTTTTTCTATTTGACATTATTTCACCTAGTCCATTTTTAGTTTTTAAACTTAACTTTTGCTAATATTTTAATACCCAATTAAGTCTCAATCGTCATGAGATTTGTGCAGTAAATACGTTAACCATTTACCATGTAATATGTTCTATTCCCTGTAGAAATTTAACTTAGGTTAACTTGCCTTACATTACAAGTTATCAGTGATATTCTCATAGGATTAACTTTGGATGAGACATTTAGTTAGTCGCTCAGGGTTCTTGGTGACGCAGGTTCAATCTAAATCAGCTGATGTTAACTTTAATTCAACTCTTATATAAAAAGTAGACCTTACTGGCGTGGGAGCAATACAGAATTAAATAGTTTGTCGACTCCTTTCTATCACTGGCTGCTAAGCAACGCGTTATATTTAAACACTTTCTTTAATTTGCCCGAAATATACATTATTATGGATATTTCCGTAGAAATGAGATGTTTTTTGCTGTAAAAAGTAGCTTATAGATTTTTTTTAGGATAATAAATGTCTTTAAACTTTAACTTATATTTCCCTTCTAAGTTTAAGATCCGTTCAAATCAAATTTGGTTTTAATACCAAATCTAAGTGTTTTGTAATCCATAACAATTGTTGAAGTCTTAGACATTTACGCCCTATGTACTTAGTACATACATGTTCAAAAGCTTGGAAAGAAAAAAGGGTTTGAGTGGCAAAAAGATCCTATAATACTTACATCTCCTTAAATTATATTTATATCCAAATCAAACGCTTAAAGAAACAAAATTCCTAAAACTCATTATTTGCGCATCGTTCCTAAACACTATGTAACGAAGATCATGTTTCACGAACACACCACAGTCCAATATCATGTAAAACAAGCAATTCCCCGGGTCATTATTTTATCTACAACCCCGATATTCATGAGTTTGGAACGGATCCAAAATCCAGATCCAAGACAGATTCAGATCCGTTCCAATCACACGCTGTCATCGTAACACAAATCCAGGATCAGGCGTCCTTTGATAAATGCTGTGCGTATAAAAAAGAACGATACATTGAACTGATGACGTCATAGTGACCTCGTGGGGTTCGAGTTCGATCAATTCATTTATGTGATAAATGTTTGTATTCGAATCCTTTGTGATATGTTTAGGGATTTAGGTGAGTGAAGTAATTTGTTGTTAGACTTTGTTCGTGTTATTTTCCTGTCGAGCAAAGATTTGTGTTATCTATAAATGAAAATTTTGGCAACCTATCTCAAAAGGATATCTTCAAATAGATCGTTAACCATTAACTTAAAATTCTCTTTTTTTTGCGTCTAAACAGGGACCCCGTACGAGAGGGAGGCGGTGAATGCTCATGCATACCGACACGGCCGCCCGTGTCTGTTATGTGAGACTATCCGGGCGCCTTACCCACTACACACTGCCTGGGAATGGCATACGTCCTAAGACCTTTCACCATGAGATTCCGATTTCGGTTGGAGAGCCGGAACGCTATAAAAACTCTAGATATAATATACCTAAGAAACATAATTATATGAGAGCACAAATACCCATAATATTAGTTGACCCATACCACAAATATACATCGTAATGAATCTTCTCAAGGAAACGAGATGGTTTTTCGCTGTGAAAAATAGCCTAAACATATTTTAATCCTCCCAATTATCCCCACACCAAAAATCATACCATAAGGACGCTTCTTTGCGCCCTGAAACAAGGACAAAGAAACAAACAAAAAACCGGCCAAGTGCAAGTCAGTCTCGCGCACGACGATTCCGTATAAGATAAAATTTAAAAAAAATATATATGTGATGTAACTAAAATATTAAGGCTTTCGGAATTTTTCCTTTATATGTGCTATAAAATATTGCTTCCTGCAAATTTTCCAGATTCTAGGTCAACTCTAAGTACCGTTTAGGTATTTATCAGACAGCCCCGTAGCCTAGTTGGTAGTGGCCCTGCCTGCGAAGCGAGGGGTCCTGGGTTCGATTCCCGGCCGGGCAGATATTTGTGTGACAGATAAATATTTGTTCTCGGGTCTAGGGTGTTAGTGATGTGTTATTTGTCATGTCCATGTCACCCGCGACACAGGAAATTCTACTGCGGGGGTATGAGTGTGTTAGCGTTTATTTTTTATTTTTTTCCTTTCGAGATACGGAGCCCTAAAAACAAACACATTTTCGTATTTACAATATTAGTATTAGATAAGTGTTGTATAGTTACGAATTATGTCACTGTTTAAATATGTGCGCATAGAAAAGACGTTCGTGTAATGAAAACCACACATTATTAAGCATTATAAAACAAGATATGAAGAACTTTGCCGCGCCAGCGATACTTAATTATTATTACACTATATAATGCAACAAGGAACTACTTTTCTAAACTTTGGTGAGTGCACGTAGTTTGTAAAGTACAGGTTAAGTTCGAGCTACCGAATAACTAGATCGTATATCTTGGGTTTCTTTGTTTGTATTTTCCTCGCTAACGGAAGGAATATAATTATATTATAATGATGGAGATGTTTATTCATTTATTATATTTATTATGTAAAACACCAAAGCCACTAATTAATCTCCGTACATGGAATATATTTGTCAAAGGTATCTTCGGGATATGTAATGAAATACTAGCTGAAGCTGCGCGCGTTGCTACGCAAAACCGAGCTGCCACGGAAATATATGAAGTTAATTGGAATGACAATGGCGTCCGCTGTCAAAAATTGGTCGTACCAACTTAGAAACCTTCGTGGGCTCATGCACAATAACTTTGCTAAAGATCATCACATCATTAAATGTATCGTTTACGATTCAATAAAGGACATACCTAGAGACAAAATTTTTTTTTTTTATATATAGGAAGATTGTACCTATATTCAACTAGCTTCCACCCGCGGCTTTGCCGGCGTGATCCCAGACTTTCAAATATGACTTTACGTCACTGACATTTACGTTATGCATAGAAAGTTTTTTTAAAGTATGGACAAATTATGTGGAAACCAAATAGTTCACTTATAAATTGTTGAAGAAAACACATTTTCCATACAAGCATTCAATTCTTATTGTACCCTTTAAAACTTTTATTTTTACAATAAAATGTACTCTATGTACGTCTCCTAGTTCTGAGCTACCTCCTTACCATTTTTCAGCCAAATCGGTTCAGCCGCTCGTGAGATATAAATAGTGTAACTGACACGACTTTATTTTATATAGATTTCAGATATTAAATCAATTTTCGATTCAAAAGTATCAGTTATATCGCATATTTGTATTTTACTATTATTTTGGAAATGTCCTTTGCCATGGAGCAGAAGAAATGGAAAAATAAACTCCTCATCATATCTTTTAAAAGATTACAAGATAATCTACTTTGTAATCTTTTTTCTCTTCTTCGTGAGAGAACTCTACGAGACGTCCTACCCTCTACGAGAAGTCGTAGCACTTTTGACAGTGAGGTCGTAGTTATTATAGGGGTCTGTGCAGGCCTCACAACTCATCGGTGTCATCGCGAAATACTACTCTTCTAACGCATTCGTGGATAGGCATCCTTAATTTTATTTAATACCTTTTATATTTCAAATATAAGATGTATTTTTAATCCCTGATTAATGATATTTAAAAAAAATCATTTTTTTTTTATTGACATCAAAGAAATCTAACTTCTCACGTACGTATATTCAGAAACAGTTTAAAAGTTGTACATTAAAATAAACTTAATCATAAAATAAGTAATAAATAAATGACACAACAATTTTAAAATAACGTTTAATGAAACATTAGGATTCATAATAGTGTTATTATTTAAATTTGATTTCTGTATTTGACTGTTAGACTTTTAGTGGCAACGTTAAAAATAAATTTAACCCATCGACCCTGTAATTAAATAAATGAGGAATTATCTATGCACCATCTCAGAATATCTCTCTGTTTATTTATGTATTCCAAACCCAAAAATATAAGCACCTAAATCAACTTCGGTTCCGACCATTCAAGAACTACTTCAAAATATAAATCCTTTGTTCTCCTCCGTTTAACCTTGTTTGAGCTCAGTTGTACCCCATTGAGACGCGAGGAACTTAATCCTAGAATAGTGTACCTAAACAAGACTTAGCAAGGTTGAACCAACGAACAACCTGATTAAATGCTAAAGAGGATTACGGAGGAACGAGATGTCCTTACTTTAAACGTTTATACCGCTGGATTCTGAATACCTAAATAGTTAAATATGCGTCAGCATCGCTGCTTCCAGGTTTGGGTCTTCTCTATGTAAAGGGCCACATTACCAAAAATGAGCGTATTTTTTCTTGGCACAAGATTTAACATAGTAATTTTTTTTTTATGTATACTTATACTTTATCTGTACATATAAATAAAATTGGAGTGTCGAATGGAATATCGACAAAACCTTTTTACTACATGCCTATGTCTACGTATGTAGACACCAAAATAACATTTTTTTAAATTTTTGTCTGTCTGTTTTTTTGTTCTGACTAATCTCTAAAATGACTGGACCTATTTTGGAGGGACTTTTATTGGCAGGTAGCTGATGTAATTAGGCGTAACTTAGGTCACTGAAACAAAATAAAGTAAAACACTTTTTGTTAAATTCCATTCGACGAAGTCGCGGGCACAGTATGTTATAAATAAATTCATAGTTCAAACAACTAGAAATACGCTTTTGTACTGCAAAAAAAATGTTAACGGCTCTCTTCATCATTGAGGAATTTCCCTCGTCTAGAGCTATTCTTAAGTTAAGTAT
>DWPA01003716.1:0-13725 GCA_018251375.1 Calpodes ethlius | reverse complement strand
AATAAAAAACGCTAACACACTCATACCCCCGCAGTAGGTTTCCCTGTGTCGCGAGCGGCATGGACAACACGTCACTAACACCCATGACCCGAGAACAAATATTTATCTGTCACATAAATATCTGCCGCAATCGAAGCCAGGACCCCTCGCTTCTTCTTCTTTCGTCACTACCAACTAGGCTACGGGGACGTCAAAATTACGTTATAAGCAACAAACATAAAATCAGCATGCAAGTTATCCATTAAACCTTTGGTTTAAACTAAGCTATATCCTTGTAATACAACCTGCATCGTATTGAAAAACATATGAAGCACTAATCTCAACTGTTGATGGCCACTGGACTCACAGTTAGTTTTATCTGGATAGTAAAAATGGAGGTAAATTCCGCGATTTACTAGCCACAGATAATTGTAAAACAAACATTTTTTACTTACTGATAAGAACTGTGCCTGCGTTCACTATACCAATTCCAAATTTAAAATTAAAATACTATATTTGCACAATATTTCGCAAACAGATACTATATAACATCAGAAGCGCAATAATTACTGCAAATAACGTGCTAAGATATTAAAATTCTGGTTTTAAGGAAAAAAAAAGCATTTGCAAAGGCCACAGATCAGCGATGCGTCATCCATTTCGTATAAGAATTTAGGTACTCTGTGCGACTATCGAGTAATCTGTTTTTATTAGGTTTCATGTTCAAAACGGAACTATTATATATGTTTTTGTTATGTCTGTCCATCCATTTGTTTCATAAAGCAGAGATCTATAACAGGTACTAGAAAACTGTGTGTAAGGGGTAGAATAAATAATCCCCCGGAGACACCTCGCTTACAACTTCAAGATAACAGCTCAGGGAATAGAGGTTGGCTGAAAATCCGCACTGCCCGAGGTCACCATCCCACGTCAGCTAAAACTGAGCTGCTTAATTTTGCCAAATGTTTTTAATTGTAATCATAAAACTTTTGTTTATTTTTGTTTTGTTTGTGGCAATATATGATTTATTTAATTTTTTATGTTATTATTTATATAAAAAAAATGAATCACGAAGGAATGTTTTTTTTTTTTAAAGTCAAATGTATCTCCCAGATAAATGGTAGGTATTAAACATGACATATTAAAATTGTTCACCATACAAGTATCAGAGCTAGATGAGTCTATGCAGCTTTATTTTCTGATTCCAATGGTATATACAACTCGTTGTCGGTATTTTGACTCTTCGTCATCACAACCCATAACTATCATTGTTTGGCTCAGGTCTCTTCCATACATTATGTGAAGGATACAGGCCATAGTCCACCACGCTGGCCAAGTGTGGATTGGTAGGCTTCACACACCTTCGAGAACATTATGGAGAACTCTCAGGTGTGCAGGTTCCTCACAATATTTTCCTTCATTGGAGTGAGTGACAATTAACTTTATTTTTATTTATTATTTTATCTGGACATTACTTTTTTGAAAATTAGACATGCTAGCACTGGAGGAGTAATAAAGAAGAGCCTAACTTTAATATTAAAGATAAGATAAAATAAAAGGTAAGCAGTAACTTAAATTCCTATCAATTTGGTGAAATATATTTATTCATATTGGCATTCCGGTTGCGATCCCCTAGAGCCATAACCCAATTTGATCTATTCCAGCCATAGATAGCTACACGGACCATACTACATATTATCTTTGTATAAGACAAGTTTTGATAAACAATTGACACTACATTTTAACACTATAAAAATAATTGACAGTAAACAGAAATTAATTTTTACAAAAATGATTACTTATTCATAAATTCTTTTCTATTTATTTCTTCCATATTTCAGTTCATAAATTTCATTAAAAAGATTAAATAAATAAAAAAACGCTAACACACTCACACCCCGCAGTAGGATTCCCTGTGTTGCGGGCGGCATGGACAACAATAACACGTCACTAACACCAGTGACTCGAGAACAAATATTTATCTGTCACACAAATCAGCCCAGGTCAGGAATCGAAACCAGGAACCTTCAATTCGCAGGCAGGGTCACTACCAACTAGTCAATTTATTTGTAAGAGCTTTATTAAAAAAAAAAAAGACAATAACAAATACCAAATTATAATAATTATGTCACAAGATACAGATACAAGGTCTTTTATATAGCTTGTCTAATTAAATTATGCTTCAATGCTTGTATTAATTCCTTTTGTGTGCCAAATCAAATTAAATAATAATTATTATTCAAGGTAAATACTATGTAGTTTGTTTATAAGTACTTCAAGAGTATGTACTGTAGTGTACATGTATTTTTACGCCTACACAATCGTAGATTTGTAAATGATAACTTTATTAAATATTATATCTTGTTCTTATCAGTTTTTATGATTTTCAACACCTTCCAATGCACTTAAATCTGCTTTATGAATCAGTCATTAATTGGTTAAAATGACACGAAAACCAGTTTCATTCATTTTCAAGAACATGGCATTCAGAGTTGAACCTAAGTAAAATATTATGATGTTTTTGTTATAGATAAAACTTAAAGAAATGTTATTAAAAACCATTCTGTTCATTAATTCTACAAATTAAAGTGTAATTGATACCAACTTACCAATAATATCGTAAAGGCTCGCCGTGTAATTGTCCATAAAGTTCGAAATAAAACCCATGTTTTTTTTTTTAATGAACAGCTGATTTAAAATACTTTTATCACAAAGTCGCACAGGTATTCACATATATACAGTTAGGAGCAATTCTAAAATACTTTTAACAATTCACTTCACAGGTATTCGCACGAATGTAAATTAATTACTCAGCAAACAAAAGATATCAGTTTATAAAATTCTGCGAATTGTATATTATTATATTCTATCACATTTGACAAACTACACTAATGACAGTGACAATGACATATTGACAGAAGAATCATATGATTATGTTGATAACATTTAAAAAAAAATTTGCAAAATGAATCATGTAAAATCCTGCCCATATCCTTGATTATGATATAAACAGACAAGTATCTCGATGGGTTCACAGTTTTGAGGTAAACAAATCAGTTTTGTTAATTTTCTATCTAAATCAGAGAATGTGAGGTTTAAAACAAAATCCTTCTTATAAAAATATAAATTTTGTATTCTGTGGTATAAAAAGTGAAATTATTTGACAGTTGTCAAAGCATGCCAATTTTCAATGACATGCTAATTGACATGACAGACGAAAAAACTGAGCGAATATTTTTACCTACTCTAAACTATACGTACTCAAATTATCATTTACTTACCTAAACTAGTCATTATCTTATCTTATTTTTTTATTTTAGTTTTTCGGTAAGAAATTTGCCTATTCATTTCAAGCCGTTGAAATCAAACAGTCAAATTTATAGGCACTTCTTTTTTCCAAATCAATGGAAGTCTCAATTCGTACGATTCGTAACTTTAGCCGGCTTTTTAATAAACCAGCTTTAATAGTACCTTTACGAAATGTGTCGAATACCGCAGTAAAAGAAGAAGTTAATTCGGAGCTATTGAATTCGTTTAACCAAGATATTAAGGCTGGTAAGTACATCTTAAGTAGCTGTCTTGAGACTTAGATTTCTGAACACACCTTTGCGGTTAAATATATTTTAAATACCGAATGTGTTAAATTACGTCAAATAGTTATACTGCGTAATAGAATACGCGTATTAGTAGTACGATAATAATCGAAATGTTTTATTACGTATAATGTTTCACAATTATATTTAGTTTAAATGCGTATTACAACGATCACTTTCGCTAATAAAGTACTACAGTCCACGTTCTACATATCTGTTCATAGCTCCCTGTTAATCTGAGTTCGTAACTATAATTTGATTTACATATATAAAAATCATGACCTTTTATGATAAGTCTTAACTTTATATTGTCATCTGTAGTAGGACTGGAATGACCTTTTAGTATAAAATAAAGTTCAATTGAAACCTTACACAATAACGTCCTTATTTTATTATAGAGATATAAATGTCCATACTGGAGTTTTTTATTGTAGTAGTGTGGTTTAGGCCTTGGTTCTGAGTATTGTTTTTTTTTTTTTAATAAACATGGCATGACCCTGGCAGCTTTTGTAGTTTAAAAGTGCTATGCTGGACATAGGCCTCCCCCAATTTGAATTACTGGTCCTGAGCCTTCTGAATACAGTGAATATAGTAAATTAATAATAATATTTGGTAATCTCTGCTTACAGCTAATATAATGAATCCTTAGTTTTCTATTCACTGACATATTGGTGATGACTGATGTCCATGAGTAACATAGCTTATCAATAAGATCTGCTCTTTCGGACTTAGTTTCACTGCGATATGTTGCTGAAATAAGACAGGAATTTTCCATTCACATTGCGGTATATCTTGGGAACTAGATATAATATTGGGTATGGCAACGACAGATCATTCTTTATCCCAGCGGTTAATGTGTTCAGCCTTAGCCTTCTCCATAAATAATAAGGATAGGATCTGCTCATTGACTTAAGTTTCACGTATAAGAAAATATTATTGCTTTTATTTATCTATACTTTATTATATATTCGAAAATGTGTTTATTTGTCCTTCTTTCACAACATATTGCAGCTTCTGTTTGCTATGATTTTGGTGTAGAGTTTGTTGGGTGGATGAAGAGTACCATAGGCTACTTTACACTGTGAAAATATTTTACTTTTGCGGGACGATCCATTACAATGTACTTTTTAGCCATATTAAAGATAGTGTTTAAATATTAAGGGAAGGATTTGACATCTTTTTATTGCTGTTCTTTTTTCAAATGCAGATGAAGACGAGGAAAATATCTAGTATCATATTGCTATAATAGTTTACTGTTTAAAGTGATAATGTATAATTGTATGTTGTCTTCAAGCGTGAATGAGTGAGCAGCCTCTTTTAAAACTTGGCTTGCCATGATGGTTCATTGTGTAGATCAAATAAACTTCAGTGTAAAACCTTATGTAACCACGATCATAGCAAATAAATATTCATTCATTCATTCATTCAGCCATTCATGAATCATTCATTCTCATGGATCTCTTCATTATATACAAATTAAATTATAAGTATGGTTGATGCATCCAATAAATGTAGATCCTTATCGTTCCAGGTGGTACAGTTCCAGTCTTCAGAAGAGCACTTCTCTTTCCGACACGTGTGGCTGTACAGGATGATGTGGGAACGTACACATACGCTGACATCCACCATGCAGCAACAGACCTTAGCAAGGATATTGCTGCACAGCTTGGTATGTTTTCTCTTTTCTTTGTTACTTGATGATCTGATGAAAACTTGAACCGACCAGCTCATGGGCAGCTATATGGGCAACCTGAGATTATTTTCCTTTTTACCAGCACTGGTCTAATGTTGATTGGTAGAGAATGTTTTTAGCATTAAGTCTGCTATTTCTATCCTGTATTATTATAAGCTTAAATAAATAAAAGATTTAAAAAATAAGTGATTGTCAGTCAATTGTTTTTGGCTAATATGATTCAGGTCTAATTATATAATAGTTCTATGAAGTTAATTTGTAATACAGTGAAACATTTCTTAGATAAATGGGTGTGAGAAGCCTAAAGTTAAGATAAGAAAAAAAGTTAACTAATTTGATGTTGACAATAAATAAATAAATAAACGCTAACACACTCACACCCCCGCAGTAGGATCCCCTGTGTCGCGGGTGCCATGGACAACACAAATAACACGTCACTAACACCCATGACCCGAGAACAAATATTTATCTGTCACATAAATATCTGCCCCGGCCGAAAATCGAACCCAGGGCCCCTTGCTTTGCAGACAGGGTCACTACCAACTAGACCAAGGGGCCGTCAATACCTAATATCTAATTACTGTACAAATCTAATGTGTATATGACTGATAATACTGAAAAATGTTGGAAAAAAAACAGTTAAATTATCACTTTTTGCAATGTCATTTTGTTTGCCATGTCATTCTTGTATATCTCTGACTTTTATTTGTTATTGATTAGATTTATTTCCACTACAAAACATATTCTAGATATGATATATTTAAGATCAAGTATTATATGAATTTTTTGATGTATTCCTTATTCTCTTATTGGTCTAATAGTCCATGAAAGGAAGTTGAATGTAAAAAAAATAGTAACATACATATTAAGCCGCCTTAATATGTATCTCAATATGTAATCTCATGACCTATTTTGTTTTATCCGATTTTCTTAAATGTTCCTTATGTTTGAATTTTTTTTTTTTCAACTCAAGTATTTTATTGTGGACAGTACGTAAAATAGATGTCGTACAGGTTATAAAATATTATATCGCTACGTCCTACCCATTGTGGGCGTACAAAGTTAAATAATTAAACGATAGGAAAGAAAAATCGGACCAGTCTACTTATTATTAATATTCCATCATAAATAATAAATAACAATTATTAAATTAAAATGAAGATAAAATCTGTAAATATAAAATCAAATGTCGCGTAATGTTCAATATTTCAAATTACTATAAAATAGACGTCAATTATTCATTTATTTTCTAATACGCCCCCGTAGCCTAGTTGGTAGTAACCCTGCCAGCGAAGCGAGGGGTCCCGGGTTCGTTTCCCGGCCGGGGCAGATATTTATGTAACAGATAAATGTTTGTTCTCGGGTCATGGGTGTCAGTGACGTGTTATTTGTGTTGTCCATGTCATATTGCCGCCCGCGACACAGGGAATCCTATTAAGGGGGTATGAGTGTGTTAGCGTTTAAAAAAATAAGTAACGCTTTATTGTGGTAGACTATTCAAATTCTTGACTTCTCAGATGGTTATTTTTTTTCGTGCCAACAAACGCGATTTGGACTACCCTCCATGCGGGAGGGATGTAGTGAATGCTCATGCATACCGTGACTCGCTCGTGATTTACGTGACTCGCTCGGTGTCTACCCACTAAACACCGCCTGGTGATGGCCTCCGTCCTTACCAGGCACCATATTCTCTCAATTGATTATTGGGTGTGTTTTTTCCCTGGGTAATGTCGAAATTTAGTACAGATTTTACTTTGGTAACGTGATATTTAGCTAAATATTGAAATTGTCGCATTAAAATTAAATAAATCGTAATATCGATTCAGTATCTTGTACAATAGTACATCCCTAGTCTCAATATGATCTGTACCATGTTATAAACAATTTTTTGAGCGGCCTTTTTTATCTCGACAAAATTTCTTTGACATCACCTTTATCTGTATGAGTTATGTTATTTAATTTCAGCACATATGTATTACAATGCCCGCGACTTCGTCCGCTTGGAATTTAACAAAAACGTCTTACTTTATTTTGTTTTAGTGGCTTAAGTTACTTATTCCATCAGCTACCTACCAATAAAAGTCCCATCAAAATCGGTCCATCCATTTCAGAAATTAGCCAGACAGATAAAAAATGTAACAAATGTTATTTTGGTGTGTGTACCGTATGTATTCATATGCATGTAATAAAAAGCGGTTATTTCAATATTACAAACAGACACTTCAATTATATTTATATGTATAGTTATTTATAAAGACTTGCGACGATAGTCTTATGTAATGAAATAATGTTTATGTATCTTCGGTCTTTCATAATACCAAGAAAACATATAACAATGCAATGCAAATATTTGGCCATTTTTAATTTTTTATCTACATGTAAAAAGTATTCATATCATAATATACATAACCTTGATTTTGTATCTGTTAGAATCACACAGCAAGTTTGTGCTATACTGGCCGGTGATAATCCAATTATCTGAAGGAAAAAGAAAAAAGTATCTTGTTATATGCCGTGTTTGTGTATATTCTAAATTTAATTGATCACATTGTTGACTTCATTTTAGATGTATTTAAAATCTCGGCACGAAGCCAATGTTTTTCACACCGGCTGTCGGCTGAGTAGAGAATTACAGTTACTAGATATCTTTAATTATGAATACAATTAGAATGTATGTTTGTAGTATTAGAATAACTGCTTTTTTATACATGCATATGAATATACATATGGTACATGCACCAACATTTTTCTCTCTGTCTGTCTGTTTGTTCTGGCTAATCTCTGAAATGGCTTGATCTATTTTGACGGGAGTTTTATTGGCAAGTAGATGATGGAATAAGTTACTTTAGCCAATAAAACAAAATAAAGTAGAAACACTTTTTGTTAAATTGCACGCGGATAAAGTCGCGGGCACAGCTTGTTTGCAATGTAAATATGACTAAGAAAAATGTAAGGAAAAGAAAATTCGAGAGTTTCTTATCGTTTCTTATGAGACTATGCTCTGCTATTGGAGTAACGAATGTCATTGAGCAATGACCCCTTACCATCAGACTACTCCTTTGTTGAATGTTAACATAATGATAGTGTGTCGTCATCGCACACGTCATACCACGACGTCACGGCGGTCCTGAATCACGCTATCAAAGTTTTCTACATCGCTCACATATATGGTCGTGCAAATTTTGAAAACAATCAGTCAGAGCTCGACACCTCCCAAAACATACATACGATCTGATGGGAGATTTCACTTTGCTATGTTATCATGATCGGAAAGCAAATGATAACGCCTTTGGTCCTTTTTGATGTCCAGATGATGGTATGACCACTTGATGGTATGACCACTTGACGGTATGACCATATGACGGTAACAACTTACCGTAAGGTGGGTCGTCGGATGTTTATATTAAAGATGTTATTTGTTGTAGTGGGGGACACGGAGCGCACCATCGCCTACATGTGCCCCAGCGACGCTAGCCACGTAGTGGTGCAATGGGCCATCTGGATGTCTGGCAATATTGGTATGTACTGTCCTTGATACTGAACGACTTGGATATTTATTATAGTATGTATGTGTGCGTGTGGTGGAATTTTGCACCATTTTATTGCGAGATGAAGTTTTTTATGCGATTCATCATTATGACCTACTGTTCCATTTATGGGATCGAGTCCTTATCATTAGGAGCAATGTTTTAAATTTAAACGACACCTGGGTGTTGCCAATTTCTGGGCCAAGGAGTGCAAAAAAGTTTTTATTTGGTCCCGGACAAAAAGCTATTTTTTAAGTAGGGGTTGGAGAGGATGGCAAGGCAAACGTGTCAATTGTCCATTCATGTGCGTATTTGTTTTAAATCATAAAACATTAATAGCAAAAATAATCATAATATATGTGTTTTAATATCACTTGCTGAATATGAATAAATTAACCTACCCACATTTAAAAAATAAAACTTTCCAGCCGTGCCGCTAACCCCGCTCCATCCGCCGGAGATGCTGAAATACTTCCTGCAAGACTGCAACGCCAGCCTGGTCGTCTGCACCCAGGAGTACGAGAAGACCCTCGCACCGATCGCCCTTGAGACGTCGAAGCCTATCCTCGTCACTACCAGAGATGCAGAGCCTGAGACGAGCAAAAAACAGATCCAATTGACCCCTAAGACTGATATTTTGAGCGACACGGGAAGGTCCAACTTATGGTATGGCAATACTGAGGCCATGCTTATTTATACGAGCGGTGAGTAAATTTACCCTATTTCAGCTTCTCTAGACACGTCGCTGATCTATTCAAGGACATGACACTGATACTCGGTGCAGAAAAACTCATGTCATTTGCCATACTTAGTCAGAGCGTGGGGGGAGTTGAAGATTTTGTCTATACCTCCAATTGCTTGGCTTCTTTTCCACCAGAGATGTGCGAGGGCTATTGGTGAATTTGACAGACACCCATATCTATCTATCTCACACATCACTTACAAAAAACAGTTTCTTTTAATTTGTTGCCCAAATCTTTTGTGTAAGTCGGCTGTCAATGAGTATTAGTTTAAAAAAAAGTCAATTTTAAACGGAAATACAACGTATCGGTGATCAATTTCGTTATGTTGTGTAATGAGCATAGTGCGCAAGAGTCGATGGTGGCGCCGCTATACAAACTTGCTCAGTCGGTGATCGGCAATTGGTCAAGTCGG
Organism: Calpodes ethlius; assembly: GCA_018251375.1. NCBI lineage: Eukaryota > Metazoa > Arthropoda > Insecta > Lepidoptera > Hesperiidae > Calpodes > Calpodes ethlius. The sequence goes on along the minus strand of DWPA01003716.1, from coordinate 3,778 downwards.
TTGTGTTTACGGTTGTGTGCATAGAAAATATTGTAATTTTCTAAGTCCTAACACTCAGACTTGCAGCATATAGCAGGTTACATCCAAGATTATGTACCAACAGACGCATCTGTTAGTTAAAACAATGATCGATATGATTGATGGTAGGTACCACCAGCAAGCCGAAGGGCGTGGTGTGGTCGCACGCGATGCTGGCGGGGCAGGTGGCGGCGCTGCACACGGCCTGGCAGTACTCCGGCAACGACGTGGTGCTCCACGCGTTGCCGCTCCACCACATACACGGGCAGCTCAACTCGCTGTCGGCCACCCTCGCTGCGGGCGCCAGGTGGGGATGCGCATACGTCGTTCATATATATACATATAAAATTTAGTATATTAATCCTTTTATATATAAACTAGATATTACCTGTAGCTTTGCCTGCGTATGAATATATTAGAATGTCAATAAAAAGGTTGTCAATTCCTTTCTTTCGTTGGTTGTAAGTTAACTTTCATCTAAACAATTACTATACGTACTCTATGGGCAATAATTGTTGTATTATTACTGTATCCGATAAAGATAATTGGCCCTAGTTATGCAAAACGGATCCATCTCACCAATTATACCACAAATGACATCTTCACATCTCATCATCAACTCCACATCAACTTTGGTATATGCAAAACAATATTCAAGCTGCTTGGTACGTTTTTCATAATGAAATATTTAACTGAAATTTAAAAACAAGCTATAGTCTCGTTATTTAAATACAACAATTTTACGAAAAGGCCTATTTTCTCAAAAACTATATTTTTTTTGATTGGATCTATTTTGCATAAGTACGTTCAATTGTATTTGATTTTTTTATTAGACTGCGAATGCTACCATCATTCGCATCGCACACGGTGTGGTCGAAGCTGCTGGGCGCGGGTGAACGCGACGAGGCGCGCGTGTCCGTGTTCCACGGCGTGCCCTCGATGTACTCGCGTCTGGTAGCCGATCATGAGCGAATGTTCGCGGACGCTCGCACCGCGCAGTACGTGCGCGCGACGCTCTCGGCCCGCGTGCGGCTCATGTGTGCGGGTTCCGCCCCCTTGCCCGATAGGCTGTTCAATAAGTGGGAGGAGGTGAGGTTTGGATTTTTTTACCGGTGTTGGGGTACTGTGTATTCAGATTAAGAAATAAATTAATTTGAAATGACTTCGGCATATTGTGACGTCATAACCGCTGCTAAAACTTAATAAGGGTTCGACAATAAATTACGCCATACGTTACGGAGGAGTGGGGAGGTAATAAATCGTTTTTTTTGTTAAGTTTTTGAAATAAAAACTTGTAAATCCGTGAGTAATTTTACAATCGATTTTAGGAGGGTGGAACTTAACCACATGGATAAGATTGTGAATAATCTAGGCTGTAGGGGGAGCTCCAACTGATGGAGTTGGGATTTAACCCCATATTCACAAACAATACTATGAGGTTTCACAGTAAAGTAGACAGAGAAACAATGAGAACAGTGTCAAAGACAAAAATAGGAATATGAATAATAAATCCTTTATTCTACTTTACTATGAGACCTCATATTATTGTTTGTGAATACGAGGATTATCTAAGAGTTAATCTTGGCTGTGGAGCCTCGTCTTTTGCTCAGTAGGCTGTAACACGCTGAGGAGTATACCATGGACTTGAAATAGGTGCTGGTCTTCATCATAACCTTTTATTGACTTTCATTTCATTTATCTTCATCAGATATCCGGTATCCGTCTGTTGGAGCGCTACGGGATGTCGGAGGTGGGCATGGCGCTCAGCAACCCGTACCGGCCGGTGGAGGAGAGGACGGTGGGCTGCGTGGGCGTGCCGCTGCCCGGGGTGGCCGCTCGCGTCGCCGGCACGCAGGGCGGGACGCTGGAGCCCCGAGTCACCGTTGAGACTCCACTGCCTAATATGCAGGTGTGTTATATATGACTGGAAAATGGCTTTATGTTAGTGATACTACACGTCACACGGTGACGTCATGTTCGACTTGAAAGGTATTTATTGTAAAAGTTGTATTAATTTATCTAATTAAACGTTGTAGAAAACTTCGATAGCATGATTCAGGTCTTGCGTGACGTTATCGTATGACGTATTTATGATAGTAAACGATTAGATTTAATATAGATTTACAGTTTTCGTTTTAAGTCTGGAAGGTTTTCAAGTTGAACGTGGATGGTCATAGATATCTCTGGAACGCCTCGGGCTGTCGTCGACGAAGGACTGCGCCGACGCGGAGAGCTTCGAGTGGCGGCCGCCCAGCGTCACGGAGCACCGGCCGGCGGAGGGCGGGGCGTACGAGGGGGAGCTGCTGCTGAAGGGGCCGGGGGTGTTCACCAGGTGAGGAACAGGTTCCGAGGGAGATCGTACCTTGCACACACACACTTGACTTATTTGTACACAGACATACATGCAATGCCTTACTCAGATTGTGACTCAGTGCTGGGAGCAAATTTGTTATGTTTTTATTTAAGTTATTTTTATTATATTTAAACTAACAAGGGAGGTTCAGTTTTTAGTTCGTTTTTATTTTTATTACCCACTGCTGGTCTCGGGTCTCCTCTCGTAATGAGAGCATAATCCATCGCGCTAGCCAAGTGTGATGGGTAGATCTGATAATAATATGGAAAAATCTCAGGTGTTTAGGTTTCCTCATGATGTTATTCGGCAACGAAGCAAATGTTAAACTTAAAATACCTTGCAATACGCACATATATTTCTGGATATGAGCGATACGTGCAAGATTTGAAACCAGGTCTCCGCGCGTCAGGGCACCCGTGCCGTGTCGAGGTCGCCGTTGAAGCGGCTGCAGCGCCGGGATTGTGGAGCGAGAGTAGTACACTGTCCCGGCATCAAAGCTGCAGGCATCAACACCGTGGTTTTAGTCCAGCTTTCCGTGGTTGGATGGACGAGGCGTGGGTCTTTCCACACGTTAAAAAATACCCACCATTTTAACTATTAGGCCACAACTTTGATCAGTATTAAATGAAGTTGGCGTGTTTGCAGATACTGGAACAGGGCGCCACAGGTGAGCTCGCCGGACTTCACGCTGGACGGGTGGTTCCGCACGGGCGATACCGTGGCCTACTCCAACGGCAAGTTCCGCATCATGGGGCGGACCTCCGTCGACATCATCAAGACCGGCGGCTACAAGGTGAGCCACGCCACCGCTATACATCGCTTCCATTGCTTCAATAATGTGTTATCTTAAAACACAATTTTACTGTAGGCCATTTTTTGACTAACAAAATTTTTTTTTAGTTAATTGTGTAATTTTTTTTACGTTTATTAAAGATTTGATATAAACTTAACTATGTCAGATGATAAGAATGTTTTGATAATACATTGAATTTAGTAAAAAAAATACCAATATTAAAAATTAAAAATAAAACCTAAGTTTTCAAACTTATCACGTTATTCAAGAAAAGAAGCGATATATTCCACACGGCGGTATTTGGTCAGCACCACCGATCTCATGCAATGATCACCGTATTTTTGGCTAGAGTCTGACCGGTTTTAACCTAGCTGGTATTCCCCTCCCCTCTTCGCCTGTCTTCGTGTTTGTGAATATGAGAGTATGATAAATAAATAAGTATAAATTAAATGAAGGCCTCGTAACTTAGTTGGTAGTGATCTTGCCTGCGAATCGAGGGGTCCTGGGTTCGTACCCGGCCATGGCAGATATTTATGCGACAGATAAATATTTGTTCTCGGGTCATGGGTGTCAGTGACGTGTTATTTGTGTTGTCCATGCCGCCCGCGACACAG
>DWPA01003715.1:0-13726 GCA_018251375.1 Calpodes ethlius | reverse complement strand
ACAAAATGCTGTGCATGGGGCACTGAACAGATCTGTACCCGACGCTAAATCGATAAAGAGCGTCGAAATGTTAATCAAATGAATTACAATTTTCACGTATCGTGTATGAACTTTCCTCCTTTATAAAATGAAAAAGGAAAGTGGATTTGAAATAGGAAGATGTACATTTTAGAACATCTTGGTAACCTGTACACAATATGCAAATACAAACAGCACATTGGAGCAGTCACGGTGACTATATCTATAAACAAATACAATTCAATGTCTCTACATTATTGGAACATGAACGCTCATAGGATTATTATCTAACTAGTCCTTGAGTTGTGGATGAATACTAACATTAATATCTGGCCATGAATGGCTATTATCGACGAAAAAATTACTATTGTAATGACGCATGACGGACAGAGTGAAATCGAACACGGTATCCTTACGTAGGGGTAGAGTGACTTTACAAAGTTTAACTACAATAAATTGAAAACCTTGAAATAGCAAGTGTTCCAGTCCGCGGTAGAAACGTGTAAATTGCAAATTAAACAGTTAACGCAGCCATTATAATTATTTATAACCAACGTTAAAGTAATAACACGTCTTTATTGTTTTGTTGTTGCATTCTGTTATCAATAATTATACATTGTACATTAAAAAAGTTATGTACCTACACTAGAGTTCCCTCTGCGATTGGAATGCAACTTTAATTAAAGGGTTACCTCACATTGATAGTATTTAATGTTTTATTTTATTTATTAAATTCATGAAGTTCTTCTCTGTGTAAGCTGTCCCAAATCGCAGTTTTTGCGTGCTTGTATTATTGTTAAGAATATGCCAAAAGCGTGTCGGGCTACGCAAAATGTAGAGCTCCGTAGTTGCGAGTTGACTAATACTAGATAACTTGCAAACCTTATGTCGCCGTGATTTGGAAGTAAGTATATCAATACTTACTTCCAAATTCATCACGTTATATACTTGCGGGCATTTGTTTTCATATTCAACTTCTACCATTAAGCTGTCAGAAGGAGGTTACATCTTAACGACGGCCCCGTAGCCTAGTTGTTAGTGACCCTGCCCGCGAATCGAGGGGTCCTGGGTTCTATTCCCAGCCGGGGCAGATATTTATGTGACAAATAAATATTTGTTCTCGGGTCATGGGTGTTAGTGACGTGACATTTATGTTGTCCATGCCGACCGCGACACAGGGAATTCTACTGCGGGGGTATGAGTGTGTTAGCGTCATGAGTGTATTAGCGTTTAATGTAACCAAAATTAGCATCCTACTATTTAATATTTCGCCATCATTATTTAATAATAAACCCATCAATCTGTATACTGGTAAAACTTTTAATCAGCTTTCGAAACCTCCAACGGATAATCTTCAACTTCTTGTAAAATAATAACTACTTAAAACATAACCTGACTTTTTATGAGGATCGTGAGCTGCCAGTAACTCCACGCCATAACATAGACAATTAATTATTTATTATTATTATTTATCAAAAATATAGCAGTTCCTATTCTAGAACAATAGCATCTCCAAAGGTATAGTCTTAGGGTGAAATCTATAAATTTTACTTTGCTTTTGAGCCGCGCGAGTCAGGACAGAGTCAAACAATTTGGACGCCCGATTACATCACAGTGCGGAAAGCAGAAAGCGCTCCAAGACTTTAAGCTCGCTGGAAAATCTCCTCTGAGGACGTGCGGCTAGTTGCCAAAAGTACTTTGAATAATTAAAATATCTTAGGGCGAGATCTATAAAGCGTACTTTGGCTTTGTTCGGCCTAACATTTGATTTAAAACCAAATCAGTATTTGTAGTGTGATAATTGATTCACCAACAAGAATATAATTGCATTTTTCTCTCATTTTAATCAAGTCATTCCTGTATACATACATAAAACATTTGCGTCGATGTAGGACAAAATGCTATAAGCATCAAGTGGAAATTGTGACAATTTAAAATGAAGATAATACATAAAATATAATCATAATTCGTAAATGATTGAACGCTGTCTTAGCTTATGTTCAGCATAATCAAGGCTAGAAGATTCAAAATTAAAGGTTTTGCTTAATATAGACTTAGCTAAGATTTTTGTGAGACACACTTGAGAAAAGTCTAAATAGGTGAACTTAAACATAGTTACCTTGTTGTAGTTTAATATTTTATTTTAACTTTACGTGATTATACTTTAAAAACAAACTTTAAAATATAACATACTCGGAATAAAACTTTATATATATATTTATATTGATACCGCCTACTACACGCACACGGACCAGCGTGCTTCAGAATATTATGGGGTCACTGGTGTCCATGGACTTTGAGAACAAGGGGAAGAAGCAAGACGCGGCAAACTCACTCGGTTTAGTGGCTATTTGTGAACCTCTGACAAGGTAAAGACGGTGCCGCCATTACTTTAGCTTTTGATAGAGAGACCAGACTGCACCACGATAAGAGATGGTCGAGAATGAATTGTGTATATGTTTTTCAATTTGTCTTGTTATTATATATGTCTAGCTAACTACATTTTATTTCAAGATAAAAGAATAAAGGCGCTCTAACATTCCTAAAATCAAACGCCCGCTAACGTACGTAGTATTTTCTATACACATTAGTAAAAATGTATTGTAGTGTGAACGGACTGCAGTTTGCAGTAACCGTTAGCATCTCCTCTCCGCAATGCGTGCTTTAAGGAAACTGTATATAACGTATCGAAATTATTCTAACGAGAACTTCAACCACTTACACACGTTCAAACTTAATTATTTACGTAATTTAAATGCCTAAGCCGTATTGTAACAATTGAAATAATTTGTACAAATTAGAGCCACATTTTATCAATATGACATTATTATCATTTATGGAAAAAAGTAATAATACATCGTCGTAAACGAAATTAGTTCTTAGTTCTCGTGTCTTTAAAACGCTCGAGTACGTATTCACAATTCCATCTCACGACTGAAAGAACTCGAACAACAAATCACGTTAAGTGCATCAATTTTCGTGCACGTTTAAAAATGGAACGTTTACTGCGATCGTTGGTTGTCTATGTTGCCAATATGGTGATTGAAATATGACTACTTAAGTTGTAAATAGTTTATATATTGGAACTTCAACATAACTTAATGTTATAAAACATAATTTGGTGTTCAGTATTTTTAATACTTATATCTTAATAATGATATTAGAGCACTAATACTTTAATCTATTTCAATAAAGAGTTAATTGTACATTCGTAATTATTATGACTTTATTAAATGACTTTCTTAAAATGTTGCACTATTACAAGCTATCAAACAGATATTCTACAAGCTTTTATTTATTTCTGTAATTATTAATCTGTAATATTATCTTTGTCATATAATACAAATAATTCTCGACACGGAAGTAGTAAATATTGTTAATGATGTTAAAATTAATTAAATTCTATATTAGATTACACGATGACGACGATGACTCTTGTTCTCCGAGAGTGCACTTCACTATTCGATGGGTTCGGTGGTAATTCACCTTTTGTACTTTCCTCACTTTTTAGTTTGTATATAAATTTTGCATATGTAAATTTGCTGAATGTTTTATTGATACAATTAGATAACGAAGTGATAATTAAGGAGGTATGTTCCTAACATTAACTTACAATGGATTACAAGATATATTTATTGAAGCTTACATCTAGTATATATATTATATGTATTATAAGGCAGGTATATTTCTATTTTTATCACGAAGAAGAGGGTAGGGATTACATTCCGGTAATGAAAAGACTACGTACCAACTTATTTAAAATATATAGTATTGTTATATGTAGTTTTAAATAAAAGTAACTTAAAATATACGTAACAGAATTACGACTACTATGGCGAAATAAAGAAATCTTTGTCAGGAAGTAAATAGTACGATGCAACACTTACTAAGTCTCGATGAGTTCACAGTTGAGGAGCAGCTTGCCGGGGCCCAGCTCCACCACCGCGACCGTCTGGTCGTGGTAGTAGATCATGCGGAGCGTGTCGTTCCCGACCCGCCGCCCCGTGTAGGGCTTCACGCCGGCGGCGGGCTCGTTGCGCTCCGCGGCCTCGGACCTCGCCCCGGCGCTCCCGACGAGTCCTGCGAGCGACCAACTGGCGGGAAAACTGAACACGAACGGCTTGGCCGACGCGGTCTGCGGGGAGGAGACCGCTATGCAACATATCACGAAAACGGATAACAGGGATTTGAGAAGTCCGTCCGCCATGGGCGCTCCTCGGGCGAGGGCCTCGCGCGCCGCGCGCACTGCACTCAACAGTCTTCGGAACGACATGTCTCACGCTTCGTCCATGACGCGCGCTCGGCCCGGCTCTCCGTCGCGGACTGCTCTACCGTAGTGCCGCGCTCCACCCGCCAGGCCGCCTGCCGCCACTCACACGATACTCTGTGTCGTGTCTACTGCGGCGCTCCGGACGGCACTTTCTTCGCTCGTGACGTCAGGTCTGACGGAGTGGATTTCACTCGGTCGCTGCTTGCCCGCAACGTCGCGGCGACGGCTCCTTAAAAATTCATGAGGAAGTAGATGCGATGCTAGTCAGGAACTGTCGCCGGGCCGCGCTGTGCCGGGTTCCGTGTCGGGACAGACACTTCACACGAACGGAATAGATGAAGAGATTGGTTCAGAACATTAAATTTTTCTCAATTAACGCCCCACTAACAAATTTCATAAACTAAATTTGCAATCGTGATATTGGAAAATACAGGAAATATTAACCATCGTATTTATGAGTTCCGCTACTGCTTCTACTGATTTTTGACCGCGGTTTAGTCTCTGAGAACTTGAACGAAATTTATCAACTTGTACCGAATTTCATCTCAATTCGTTTGACCGTCGTGCGCAAATGATATCACGGGTTCGTTTCCCGGCTAACGTAAAACATGTATCCGAGAGATATGGTTATGTAGATTAGTAAGATTTTAATTGGCTGCTGAGTAGGAAACGAAGTAGCTAAGTATAATATAATAATGGCTAGCACATTCCCGTGATGCAACACGTGGCTTTATATATATATATATATATATATATAAATGAATGTTTATCTGTTTGTCCTTTATATAATCGTAAACCATGCATTCGATCATGTGATGATCTTAAGCAAAGTTGTTGTGTATGACCCCATGAAGGTTTCTGAGTTGGTCCGACCAATTTTCGACAGATGGCACCACTTTTTGACGTAGCAACGCGCGCAGAGTACAGCTAGTATATTATATTTATGTTAGTAGTGGATCCAGCTCCGAGGCTGCCAGTGTTGGGGAAGTTACCAATAAAAGCTCACACAAGTAATATTGAGTTTGCACTCGCGATGTCATCATGCACACGTGTACAAGTTCAAATAAGTTATCCGTTAGATTGAGTCGCGTGAATCAAATCGCGAGCCGGTCGATTAGTGAATGTGGTTACATTAAGTAATTACCGAGCGATCGGCGGAGGTGAAAGTCGTTAGCTAATGTCATCGGAGGACATCATTTGTTCAAATAAACATTACAATTAATTAACTATGACTAGTGTTGCGGCTAAGATTAGTCGATGCTAATGATATAGCTACCTACGTACTCATTGATTTTTGATCACCTATAATTTAGTTATATATTATGACGTCGTCTTCGCAGTGACTCTGCCGATGAAGCGAGGAACTTCAAGTTCGATTCCCAGCCGGAGCAACGTTTATGTAAAATATAAACGTTAACATACTCATACCCCCGCATTAGGATACCCTGTGTCGCTGGTGGCATGGACAACACAAATTACACGTCACTAGCACCCATGACCCGAGAACAAATATTTATCTGTCACATAAATACCTGCCCCGGCTGGGAATCGAAGCCATGATCCCTCGCTTCACAGGCAGGATCACTACCAACTAGGCTACGATCACAGAAAAGTTACAGACAGACACCGGACAGGTGAATTTAAATTAACGCTTGTAAAATGTTTTGTATTATTTTCATTCGCTAGATTAGAGGGGTTAATGTCAAATTAACAAGTCAGTGATGCGACGAGCGGGAGTCAATAGCTGCTCATTAAAACTTGTCCGCAGCACTGCCTGCCCCAAACTTGACAGACAATTCAAGCAAAATGCAAATCATCGCGCAGGTGCTAAACTGCAGATAATATTTTTAATGTTATATCTTTTATTAATGCTCAGATACCATATAGACTGAAATATCATTATCATCTCACTATGAGAGGGGTACAAGTACAGGCTATTGTCTCAGACGCTGCTCATTGTGAACCAAGTCTATATTGACACACTTCACACACCTTTGACATCAATATAGAGAGCTTTTAAATGTTTAGGTTTCCTTATAATTTCATAACCAAAAAACCACAGCTAGCATAAGGTTTCACTGTTTATTAAACTTAATAACTGTAGCATTACTTATAGTTAATATTATTAACAACATTTTATAGTACTTTTGTTTTAATACCAATACTAATAAGCCGAAACGACGTAAAAGTCAATAGGACCTCGTTAAAACTTGCCGTGAAATAAACTGTCCGAAACTTTGCAGACAAATCAAACAAGTCCGCATTTAGGGTCTCCCCATACTTATCGACGCGAAATCGGTTTAAGCCGATTATGAAACACTTAGTTTTCCTGCCTCTGCCGTAATAACATTTTATTATTATTTTCGGTCCCAGGCGATACGCCAATGCTACACATAAAACAGCTGTATTTTTTTCTCCTTTCTATTGCAGCACTTATCTCCACATGAGAAACATAATGTTGGACGTTATTATACTAACAATTCTCCTCCATCTCTGTGGAATTCAGAAGACTACTTCGATAACATTGGGCCCGCTCATTAGGTTATTAATTTTTATTCTGGTCTCTTTATTGCTTCTCCTTTTATTCTGTTGTAGATTCATATTCTTCTTCTTTAAAAGCCGGGTCACTAACAGCTTTAACACAAAACAGTGTAATAAAAAAAGATCTTCTGCTATGATTACAGTAGCGGATGCTTATGTTAGGTACGTTTAGTGATGTGTCAAATGAAAAACAGCTTTCGTTCGCCATTAAAACAAAAACTACCTGCGTATCACGCCACGCGCAGTATAGGGTTCCGTAGTTGTAATTTAATTGACTATTACTTGTAATCTTATAAACGCAACTTTACTGTGATAGCTTTCCTTTTAATTTTTTTATATACTAGATATTCTATTTCGCAAACGTGTCAGAAAGGAACAGCAATAAAAAGGTTTTCAATTCTTTCTATCACATGTTGCTAGGCAACGCTTTTTTATCAACAAATTAATCATTTTCTTTCATTTTGCTTAATTATACATCGTAATGGATCGTCTCAAAAATCAAAAATTATATGGTTTTTTGCAGTTAAAAGTAGTATTCGACGTCCTTCCAACTATTCGATGTATTACGATGTATATTTCAGCTAAATTAAAGGAAGTATTTAATATCAAACCGAAATAAACGAAATAAACCATTGATAGAAAGATTTTTTTATTGTTGTTCTTTCCACACACGTCTAGTTTTAATATAAGTGGCCAGTAATAGAATATTTTCTATACACATATATTACATTTAAACTCGATTCTAAAGCTATTCATAAGACCATCTTATCGTTGAATAGCGATTTATTCCATCCCAGCAAAGGGTAGCTAAAGGAAATAAATAAAAAGGATAATAAATAAAAAACGGAATGAAAGGTGAGGCAGAACTTAAATAACAACATATATTGCATATCAAAATTCAAGGGCTTCTCTAGAAAAACTAAATCAGTCAAAACTGACAAGAAGTATAGAGAAAAAGCAGAGTAATTGACCATTAGACATGCCGAATTTGACAATTCAGTACCTGTATGACATTTTGACTGTCAGGCCTTATGCGGATAATCCTATTTAAAAAGGTATTTAAATAATTGAAACAAAATCAGCACGAAAGTATGATTATGCTAATAAAGTAAATAAAATTCAAAGTTATTCAGAATTGCAAATTAATTCGCTAAACAGAATTTCTTGACGTCGCGTCTCACTGGCGCAATTTAATTGAAAATGTCAAATAGATCGAATTGAGCCATCGAGTCGACAAATAGGAGGTCTTGTGGGGGTTTCCGGGAGTGAAGAAATTACAGCTTCATATACCATATTAAAGTTAACCAGAAGTTTAAATTTTTTTTAATCCAATAATCCGTCATAATTCATAAACATAATAAAAATAGTAGGGGGTCTATGTTCATACATGGAATATATTGGCGAAGATCAATTAACTGTAAGATAACCACCGCAATTCCCAAGTCCTTTAAATATGACATTATTAACTTCTTTTTACACAAATACCTATAAAACACTAAAAATAAGCAATATACTTACTTCCATGGGAGTACTTCTTACTTTCAAAAAGGACTTGTCCTTCGTTTTTTGTCCGCTCACAACTCTCAATATTTTTTCTATTTTTTTACCTCCTACTAGTCTACGAAGTCACCAAAGATATAAATATGGAGCCTGATACACGGTACTTAATGACACTATGAGCAAATTGTAACAAAATAACTAATAATTATAATGATGAATTACATATTAAAACATAATTATTTTTTTAATTATGTTGTCCTTATTTTTATGTTTCCTATTTATCTGGAACGGAACAATTCATTAAACAAGTATAATACAAAATATTCTTAATTTAGTATGTTAAAATCAATACAGCTAATACAATGGTAATTATTGTTAACGTCAGGTAGATCCACAACAATTTTTGTATGTTCATCTATATATCTGTTTGTCAGTTTCTCAATTAGTCAAATATAAAAACAAACACAAATGAGGACTCAAAACTATAAATAAAATGTAGGCGTGAAGAATTTGAATCGAGACTACTATGTATGTCTCACAGCACACTACTCGACACTCACAGCATACTACTCGGAAAACACAGCATACTACTCGGCAATCACAACACACTACTCGGGTAAACACAGCATATTACTCGACATTCACAGCATACTACTCGATATTCACAGCATACTACTCGACATTTACAGCATACTACTCGGCAATCACAGCAGCTAACTCGATGCTATTAAGAAAATAACGTCTTAATCCAAATGTCAAAATGTACAGTTTAATAAAACATTCGTTTATTCTGATCTTCCATCTAAAAGACTTTTAAAAAACTTTTGAAGGTGCACAAACTAAACCAATAAATCCCAGTTAAGTCAAGACATCTGTAAACAAGTTTTATGTGATAAATCTGGGACTCTGCGTAACAAATAACGAAGATACAAAAGTGAGCAAACCGGAACAAATGTTGCGACAATGGAATATCTAGATTTGAAATATATAATATAAAATCGTGCTATGTTTGTTCATCTACCGCTTTAATTTCTCTAAGTTTTTAAATTTACTAAATATAAGGCATATTTAAACAGAGGCCTCGTTACAAGAGTTGCAAATATATTAATCTATAATTTCACAATTCATGGTTACATTCTTACTAATATTCCCTTATTCTCTGTTTTAAGTCTATAAATTACAAAAAAACCTTATATGAACAATTTGAATTGTTTAGATTGCCTTAGCTCGCATAATCAAACACAATTAAAACAGTAAAAACACACAAAATTAACTTGTATTTAGCATTAATACTATAAAAATGTTACTTTCCGATTTTTGTTTTTCATAAACGGAGGTAAAAATCTAAAAACGCTGACCAATACTAAAGTCGTTACATTCGAATCCAGTTCAAACCCGATCGCATGGTCAGCAGTGCCAAGTACTATAGAATATTCATTCAATAGAATAACATTACATTTAACGTTTCCTGTGCTGGGGCAATAAGTTGATACATTTCTATAATGGCTGCTGAATCGAGCCATGCATGCTAGAGCACGAACGTTTATTCTGTTATATGGATTAGCTTAAAGTGAATTCTGTCCGAAACAGTCGCAACTTCTATATCAAATGTTTCTATTAAATCAATTTTACGTATGAAAATGTTTATTCTGTAGAAATAAGTACGTAGTGCAAACATCCATAATGATTTCTAAAACATTTATTATTTTTATTGATTGGCATAAGGTAACTTCCATATGCAAGCCGGAAAATTCCAATTTAATCCGGTTGAAACCGGTTTAACTACTAGGATCAAGCAGTACTGAAGGAAATTCATTCAATCGAACATTACTTTTTACGTCTGCTACGGTCGTGATAATAAATTGGAACATTTGTATAGGTAGGTAATAGCCGTAGAACTCAACAGTCTACGCTCGAGCGAGGACGTTGTTACAAAGGCTTTATACCTGTATAAAGCTAAATCTATTGAGCCACGACTACGTAAATCAATTATTATTATTAAGTCCTAACTTCATATTCACTTTGAAATACTGATTTTCCAAATTCTATTATATTCTTTAATCTACGTCTTAAAGTAAATAAATCAATCGCTTTTACATTCATGTCTGGTTCTAAACATTACATACCACTTGTTAAAAACATATTTTAAATGCTGATTTTAAATCGCATCCGCTTGAAACCAGTTTACAAACTCAGCAGTGCCAAACAGTATAGAATATTCATTCAATCGTATGCCATTAGATTTTGTTTCATACAGTCGCACCGATAAGTCGGTATATTTTCTGTAATAACTGTTGAACTCGACTATGCATGCTGGGGTATCGACGTTGTTCGAATGGCTTTATTCTATTAGATGGCTAAGTTTAAAGGGGGCTTCGACTGGGACAGCAATAAGCACTAAATCAAAACTTTCCCTCCGGGTCGGTCCTCCAATACGTTTCGAGAGGACTGGGTTTACCGAATCATTTGCTTTTCCTTTATATACCAGTTTGAGAGCTAAATCCACAAAAAACATTCAATTCACGTCCAAGTTGTTTGAAGTTATAGCTAATATAGGGGCTTAATTTCATTTGTGAGCATTTCAGAGAATTATTTGCCAGTGATAATCTAGTAGCTGGAATGGGATCTTATGCACCAGATGGTCCAATCTTGCGCGCATCTCTAATTATTTAAAGCTAAGAGCCTGAGGATTCTTTATAAACTTTAATTTGAGTAGAATCTGTCAATATGCACGTGGCTATCCAAGTGTTTTATGGCAAATTTTTCACATTGAGAAATCAGGCTGATCACTACCACCGGTTCTTAATGTTATAGATTCAAATTTTCAAATATTAAGTTTCAATGAATGTATGAAATCATAATTCTATGGCGACTGAATTAGTTATTAATCATGTGCAGTATTAAAATGAATGGCTACCGTTAAACATAAGTTCTTGAGCGTTTATGCTTCACAAAACATACTGTTGGTTCTCATAATAATTAGACAGCACCTGTCCAGCTATGCTTGACGCCATAAGAACTAGCTAACTTTACTACACTATTAGGAATCCGCAGAAGCAACACAATATAAAACATTGCTTAAAGGATAAGAAATTCGAATTCAGCTATGGATTGTATAAACACGTAAATTTTGGATATCCGAAATATATCATAAACAACATGACATATGACATATAACTAATTGTAGCATGAACAAAGAAATAATGAGCCGTGGGATCGACAGGTTGCCTCGTCTATTAATAAACGTCACACGCATTGCGGCCCTAATATGTATGTCAATTAATAGTTCGGCCGTCACGCTCCATTGGTGGGCTGCAGCCTCGTTAGCCACTGATATCTGTCACTTAGTTGGATTTATTAATCTAGTTAAGGAATCATCTACGTTTGTTATGATAAAATTTAGCTTTCTGTTGGAATTTCATGTGACATTCCCAAAATCTTTATCCAGGAATATTTTAATGGCACTCATTGACAGAGAACGCTAAGCCTAAACCAAATAAATTTGTTTAGAGCACCCTTATGTAGGAGAGTAATAAGTAGGGATTTATAGAAATTCGTTCTTTAAGAGGTTGAAATAGGGAATGATAATTTGTATGAATATAAAAATAATATTTCTGCATGTCATGTAATGCGTAGGGGTACTGGATGCTGTATAAAGAGGCAAGCAGGCTAATTTTATCCTCAGGTCTGAGTTAGTAATTAAGCCTTAGATTAATACATAATTTTAAATCGGCGCTTAACAAATAACCAAATGAATTCCACAAAAGGTTCTATTTATATTTTCCTATTTTGTTGTTTACATTAGTTGAAGTATGTTATTAAGACGAAAGAGATTATTTATTTTCAGTTTTCTTGGTAATATCTCAATTACTTTAAATAGCTGTACATTTGTAAAGACTTGATCTTTGCTATTTTGCCCCAAAATAATAACGTAAAATAAAATATAGGGAGGATTAGACATTAGTTATAGTCAAATAATCACAAAGGCCTTCAACAAAATTAGATTAATTTAAAGAGAATCATTATAAATTTTATGGAGTTCAGATGTTTCAAAGCTGATTCATATAACACTGTATGCGACGCTGTTACCAACGTTAGGTATATCGTATGCATGATTGATGGACGGTATATTAAATAAACCGTCCCGATATTACATTTCAAACATATCACACTTTCTATAACATAGTCAAGATTGATCGATTTGTGTAAAGCTGGAAGCTCCAATCTCTTCCTGGTGTCTATTTTAAGTAAATGAAAAATTTGTACATAAATGACGTGAATATCTCATTTGCCATTTTTTATTGTAAATTACTTGGTCAATTTATTTGTCGTATTATCTTGAGACCCTTTATATTTAGTGTACTCTAAGCCAGCTTGATTCGTAGAAAAGGCATATCCCCTATAGTGAGTAATTAATGGGTTGAAGTCAATTAATAAAATAATGTAAAATTTTACTTTAGTAATCATCTCACCAACTCATAAATTTTAGACATCTAAACCATTTTCAATCTTTGAATCGTTTTTTTTTCTGACAGGAAAATTCTTGAACGGAATTCCTCGTAGTAACCAACAACATTTTGAGATGTTTTTATTTGAGAAGCGTGAAGTTATTTCTTGTGTAAATCCACAACAATTATATATCTTACTTCTTGGAAGTTTCGTTATGTGTTGTAATGTAAAAAACACATAACGATAACTTCCAAGAAGATAACACATAAGGTGAAAATAACCACGAGGAAAATATTGACGTAGTTCAACACACTTGTCAACATTCTGGCATTCAGGAAAAAGAGTATAAAGTAGTATAAATGTAGTATCCTGTCTGAATGATGTCTGCATTAGTAGGCGGTACAGAGTGTAGAACCTCGCGAAACAAGCGCCCGACTAATGATAAACTTGTGATTTGTAAGGTCGCGTCCTCCCAGAGTAAAGCCAGAAAACAAATAAATATTTCATTCGTGTAATGGATTGAAGTGAGCTTCAAACTTTTCACATTCAGCAAGTTTTCGAACAAATTTATCTCTAGAGGAGCGAGCGCAAATACATCAAACTTGAAGCAATTTCAGACACTTGTTTCATGAGAGCGTTTTCAAGTCGTTGAAATTAATCCTGTGCAATTGAAGAGAAACATTTGCCGTGTTCTAATGTTAAATCATTACCGTGCCGGCTTTAAATTTGTCTTGTACCTTCTATCATAACTTTCAGCATATTCAGGATTATTCAAACGGTAGTACGCTTACTTTGCAGTATTATAGTAGCTAAACGTCTTACTAAATATACGGTTTCAGTAAATATAGGATTATAATCTGCTCGATCCTTAACGTTTTTCTTTATAATTGTTCCAATTTGAAACAATGAAGCACGTGGACCTTACGTTGTAAGTAGGTATTATCTCAA
>DWPA01003714.1:0-13727 GCA_018251375.1 Calpodes ethlius | reverse complement strand
TTAGTAACATCTAATTAGTGTTGTCCATGCCACCTGAGACCCAGGGAATCCTAGTGCAGGAGTAAATGTTTAAGCATTTAATACGTACTATGAGGTCTTACAGTAAAATAGAAAAACTCGATAGATTGTTGGTATTCCCATCTACTTCTCTTTAGTTCTTAGGACAATGCCGAAGATAAAGTTGGGAAAACTAACAATTGACCCTTTTTTCTTTTTCATCATAAGACCTTATAGTATTGTTTGTGAATACGAGATAAAACTCTTCTTTACATGCTGTCGAGGATATTTGACCCATTTACATTGGACGTTTTGAAGCTTTTATCGTAGGTTATTTGTGCCTTTCCTTCTATAGTCCTTCTAAACGTTTTGAAGTAATCCAGGTTACATAAGTTCCTTCTGCGTGATTCTATCGCTTTTTACTACATGCAGGAGATCTATTAAAATAACTCCGTTCTTCTAAGTCGACAACGTGTGGATGGTGTTTTCGGTTGTAGAAGCCATGAACGGCGAACTTCACTTGCCATTGAGAGGTGCCTATATTTGAAATTTCTTCAATTTCAATGTTACAAGTCTGTTGCTATTTATAACGGTAAGGAGTTTTAAGCCAATATGAATCTACACTTAAAATATAGAGTAAAGTGGAATTTTATTGTAGGTACTTTAAAACAATGAAATGGTGGAGCAAAAATTGTTTGTGAATTTTTAATTTAATTATTATTCCTCGTAAATATCCATAGGTAATTAGGTATATATATACCTACCACAAAGAGAATATAAAATATATATCATTCTATGATATAATGGTGTTACCACGTCATTTTGTTAAATCAAAATGCAATAGAAAGAAAAAAATATTACAATTTTAAATATTTGTGCTTCTTGAGAGTTTTCACGACATGTACGTACGTCAATATGTTTATTATGTTAAGTTATATGAAGATAATGACGTATTTGCAAAGCTTTTTAAGTTACATTACATGTGCTTCACGTGTGTTTTATTTTAGGTATTTAATTTAGGATGTATTTGTACCTTACAATATACATTTTAAATTGTTATCTTATTACTATAATACTTTTAATTAACTTTATAATTACCTCTGCATGTCCAGCAATCAAAAAAATGGCACAAATAATGGTCCATAGAATAAGGGATGTAAAGCATAACCACACCGAAGAACTGAAAAAGATAATTTCGTATAAGGGTAAATAATTATCTAGTATCTTTATATCTAAGGTCAAAATAATGCGGGTCCCTTGTTTAATTTTTGGCCGGTAACACATCCGTGATTCCTTTAATGTTCACGGGCGATAAATATTTACCACCCGTTGAATCGTTTTATTTGTCGACTGATATATGGTTATGGTGGTTGTACAAGTCGGCTTACATAAAAAGGTACGCAGTAAATTTATTCATTGTTTGGATCAGGCTAATGACATTACATAATTATTAGCGCTAGATATTGAGTTAGACGTTTCAAAAGATCTTAAAGTTTTAATAGGTTACGTTTTTTTTTATTTTAAGTATCCCGTCACCTTTACAATAATCAAATATCAAATGGCTACTCTATGGATTTAACTATGATATAAAAATTTAAAATTCTGAAAATACATACACTTGTAACGTTCTTTTTGCGTGTATTTTTGTTTTTCCACAGCCACAAAGTATTCCGGCGAGTATAAGTAACATAACGAAGCCGAACGCTATGTTGCACGCTGAGAAAATATAGAATTATCGTTATAATAAAATAGGTTGTATTATTATCATTATGAATTTATAAATAGCATATTTCAACCCAATATTTAAACCAATGGTTGAGTATCGCGTAACTGATTTTAATTAACGATGAAATAAATACCCATGAACAGTTTGCTGGAGTGGAGTAACAGTTACTCCGAAGTAATTTCATTATTGTTCTTAAGCTATTTATTGTTTAACTCCTAAACCACAGACTGGACGTCTAAGCTAAGTTAGTCGGTTTTTTTTTTATCATGTTGGACTAAAAAGTAGCAAAATATATACGCATGTGGTGATATAATAATATGTGGTTATACTTACCATTGTAAATACGTGTACAAATGTTGGAATGTATTTTTTATACATATTATAGCAACATTGTCATCTTACCAAGGTAGCCTAATAAGGCTTCCTTGGAATGGTTACAAATTAGGTACGTCTATTACGGTTGATAAAAGTAAAATATTATTCAAAAGGACTTCTTTCTCAAAAGATTAATTCGGAATAAACAGTACGTACCTACGCAATTATTAATAGATACCATATATTCTTATTTTAATTTTTTTTTTTTAAAGTGTCATGAATGTGAGGCCTTTACCTAATAACAATAACCACCTCCAGAATTCATATTTTTGCAGCCTGTTCAACCCAGTTTCGAGTTGTATCGCCAAACTATGCAAGCCAGCTGTCAGATGACGCACTATGTCGTTAAAAATCTTCGATGAACTGTGAACAGAGTGCCGACGTAGTTCTATGTCCCGCATTATGTCTGAAAATATTTTGGCAAACATGAAATATTATGCCTAAATCTTTTTTTTTATTATAAAACATACAGCTTTTTTTGTAAATACAAACTGCAACGATGTTAACTAGCAACTGCCAAATACTCGTCGTGTTTATTTTAACTACTAATTTATCCAGAGATAGAACAAAATTTTTCGTCAAAAGCAGTAAAAATCTTCTTCAACATTATTGTTTGGTGTCTACTACTGAGATACTTGTATCTACGGACGTAAACTCACCATCTCTTAAAAAAGCGGTTTGTGACGTAACAGCAGAAGGGATCATTTTAAATTCTTTTTTAGCTGTTGATATAGCCGAAGTTAAGTTATCAACTCCCAAAGTTCGAAGATCTAACAATTGTGGCTCCTTTTGTAAAATCTGAAGAAATTAAGTTGGTAATAAAAATTAAGTTAAAAGTTTTGTAAATGTCAACATACCTGAAATTGTATTTAAAATCAGCGCCATTGTTTCAATCCTGACAAAACTGAGTGCCAACCATTTTTGTTCTGTGTTTTATAAATTAATAGGTGAAGCAAAAATTTTGTACCTTTTTACGACAAAAACGCGAATGAAGGAGCTCGTAATTTGGCACAGTTCGTGTTCATATGTAGGTGTGGAGAAATCGTATATACTTATACATCATGCATTAGAAACATAATTATAAAATGAGTAAAAATAATCAATACGCACACTACCGCTCATTTCACACACACACGCATAATATACACACATAGTCTCTTTTGAATATGGTTAAAGTAAAACTTAAAAGAGATTAAATATTAAAAACTTTTAGTGTCAGTAAATAGTTGTCTAGTTATGTTAATTATATAATGAACTTAAATGTACTTACATGTACAATGCATAATGTGTTGAAAAATAAATTAATTGCATCTATCTTTCACAATGAACAATTCTAAAACTTATACATTGAACCACGCGAATTCATGTTCAATTTCTAGTGTTTTTGTTTGAACATTAGCGAATTCACCGCGTCTTCAAGTTTATACGGAAACGAAGTAACTTAATTCAAACAAGACTGAGATTTCACTGATGAATTAACTTGTCGTTTCAATTTGAATTAATATTAATATAATATTTAATGATAATGATAATATAACCTCGACTTTATTATTCTGCTACAACCACATTCGGGTCTTAACACGTTTAAAAAATGTGGATAAGTAGAATGTAGAAATACAATTTTCTGTAGATATCCATTAATGTAACCAATGTTAACGCGTTAATTAACGCGTGTTTGGGCGCAGCTGTTAACATGAATGTTAATGGAGATGTGACAGGAGCATAATAAAGATTTATGTACCGTATCAAACTGCATATGCAAGTCTAAGTAGTTCGTGTTGAGTGTTTCGCAAAGCGGCGCGTCCTTGGCAGTGCATTGTTTCTTGTGGCTGTCAATTTGTTGAGCCAACTCCTTGACTTTGTCAGACGCTATAGCGACCAGCAATCCCGCTTTAGTATTGATGTCTCGAAGCGATGAGATTTTGGTCGCGAGTCCTTCGGTTTCTGTAGACAATTGTATATTTTATAATAACACTAGTTGAACCCTGCGCGCGTTGCTACGCTAACACAATCTGCCACGGAAATATATGAAATTAATTGCTGGGAATTGGTATTCGGTGTCTATTCGAGAACCATTACTCCCCACGGTATACACGGCTCGCCATCACATTCAAATTGACAAGTGTACCCTTGGTCAAAATTGGATTACAGTCATTGTTGAATATTTGAAGAAAATGTATGTATTTGCATATTTCGATTTTTATTCCAATTATGTTTTAACTGTATATCTGAGACCATAACTCTTATCCATGTTTTGTCATCTGAAACAGTTTAGTAATTCTATAATAAAACTAAAGAAAGCTCATCTTATTATGAGAACCCAGTAGGTATCTATTATGAGTAATTGCCCATATTTTTTATTGTAAGGTAATTTTTGACTTCAATCGCCCCTGATGGTAAATTGGGAAGAAGTCTTGAGTGGTGACACGCGGTAAAATTTCTTTATTTTTGTATGGTATCATTTTCAACCCGAAGTAGGTACTGTAGCTGATGACTAAATAAATTTCTATAATGGCAACACTTATTCTATGGCTTACATAATAAATCATCATTATATTTAATGAACTCATGAAATATTGTGTTACAATGTTCTTCGTACAACATTTCGTAAGTTAATTGAATTCTATGAAGCGTATATGTATGTGCTTTGACTTAGAATAATGTAATAACATGTCTGATATTCTTCTGTGTAAAAAAATGTCCTACAATTATTTCAAATGTTATGGTTCAAAGATTTATTATCTAAATACAATTATATATTTAACTAAAGTACCTAACAGTTAACGCTAACACATTCGCTTAGTTTGACCAAATTATGGGTAACTACTTAAAATAAATAGAAGTACCCAGGTTAATAAACCGATTTATATTTTCCAATATACATACCTGAACCATTTCCCAAATTGTATTTAATACATTTGATGGGGAAATAGGGAAATGGGGTAGTATGTATTGTACAATTTCAACATGAACTATATTTAAATACGTCAAAACAATTTAGCAAGCACTGTTAACAAGCCTAGTCTTATTATTCAAAAGTAATACCTGATATTATGTCTGTCAGTGAATCGAAAACGAGATCGATTCCACTTTCTGATGCAATAGCCTGTTGTATTGGTTCTCCCAGCAATGACTCAACATCTGAAAATTAATACCACAAAGTTTAATTCCGGTCTGTGCGTCCATTTTCAATTATTTTATATTAATACATTAATTGTTTTGGTAGTGCAATTATTATACAATATAATGGCTCTATAAAAATCGTCTATATGAAACATTTGTTTACACTTATAATTTAAGTGACACTTATTTTTAAAAGCTTTTTCACTTGCATTGTTTGTTACTTTGTTAGTATGTTTGTTTGAGCCAAGGAAGAAACGAGGCTGAATTTTTATACATTATGTTAGTTCCGATGATAGTGCATATTTATGACACACATGACCATATATAACACGCAGGGCTGGCTCCAGACGAGAGAACTTCTCAATGATGAATAGCACAAGTACTCATTGGCATTATAAAAATAGGTTTTGAGTTTTTAAGTTACACGTTCATATCTGTTTTTAGTCGACAAATTAGCAGAATCGCATTTGATAATAAGCAGTTACCAACACCCAAATACCAGTAGAATCAAAGGCACTACCGATGCATTACCGACCTAGGAAAGAGAAAAAAGATAAAACAAAAGACGATCTCATGATTACTACGTTTATATGACAATAATATCAGTGTCAGACTTATATCCCTTTTTGTTTTTAAGATCTTCGTTACTTCGTATATGAAATCAAAGTAAAGTACTACCCGAAAAAGATAAAGCCGTACAAATGGATTGTACACAGTACTAACTAGGATAACTTAGTTTATTGTTTACATTATCCTAGACCAAACTAGTACGTCCCGATACGCGTTGCATAAATAGCTTTGACCTAAGCAAAACTAGTTTGGACAAAATCGGGTTTGACCAGAAATATTTACATATGTAAGTCAGATGACAATGCAATATAATAATCTCATAAAGCTGTCTAATGATGAAACCGGAAGTTGGTTACGACAAAAGTGAGTTCTTAAACTACAAAATGATATTCTTTAGAAGATAATAATAATAATATCTCGTAAATAATGGATAATTACACGGGAAACAGTTATAATTTGTTTTTGTGAGCATTTTACCTTTGTTTTACCTCTTTAGGCGACGGTTTTATTGAAATAAGCATGGAATCGCAGTGAAAACTTTATTTACTACTGGCGTAATGTTTATGATCATTTGTATTTCCTATTCACACACACAGTTTGAATTCTTGAGTTGAAAAGTATCATAATTGGTGTGTGAGATAATATTTTTTTATTAAGTGTTATATGATGAACAAGGAGCTTAACAAAATATTATGATGTTAATTTTAAAGTACTTAGTTTAAAAGTAAAAGTTATCTTCTATTAAAAATGTACGAAGTTCTTCTACCCGGAAGATTTTTTATAAAATTGATAAAAAAAAAAATATCAAATCTTTTAATCATAGTATTCCGTAGTTGGTAGCGAAGTGAACAAAAATAGTACACAATGAAAACATTAACAAATCATCAAACTAACAGCCTGAAGTAATTGAAATTTTCACAAAAAATTAAAACTTTATTTTCTTGAAATTTTTATGCAAGACACATTGATGTACAGTTCGTTTATTCTTTATCAATGGTAAGAAAAAAGGTAAGTGAAATCTTTATCAATGATAAATTTGATAACACAAAAAAAGAAACACTTGGTTGTCTTTAGCAATATCCATAGTATATCTTTATGTAAGTTTATTGTATGGTTTAAAAAACCAAGCTATGTATTTTCAAATGTTTGAAATGCTTATTCACATGGATTGCCAACTAGTGAGACTACTAAATCAAGACAAAGGATTAGGCTTATATCGCGTCAACCAGGTAAGAAGAAAAATGCGAATAGACCCTTCGCATTTATATCCTTCTTAGTTATATCAAGAAAAATTGTTCTCAAACTCCTCCGAATTTGTTTTATGTACAATCTAGTAACCCACTTCGCTCCGGGAAACGCGATTCTTACCTTCCTTAATATGAAGAACCCCACTTGAAAAAATGTTACTTATTTTTATCAGGCGCTCTTTGATTTTAACATTTTATCTTTACCACATAGACCTTTTAAAAATGAAATGAATAACCACAACTTCTTAGATTGTATTTTTGTCTTTCTTTTACACTACGAAAATTATACTACGTAAACATTAGAGTTACCCTAACGTCTATCTATCGGCCTCTGAAGGACCTTTCTTCCCCAACGGTTATCGCCCCTTCTTACTATAGGGCCAGCCCATTACCTAATCGTAATATATTTTGATGGTAATAATTTATTACGTATCTTAAAAATTCAAACCTCTAGAGTTCGAAGGGATTGATGTTAAATAATAATTATTTACTTACATTTAATCTTTGGATTCAAACACTTTCAAGGAAGATCTCATTTAGTTTTATCTTCGGAGAGTATTTTTTTATTTTCGTGTTTACGAAGTACCGTAACATTTTCGTACGGCAAAAAGTTACCCGAAACTGCGAAAAGTAAATGAGCCGTAACTTCCGTGTGTTTTACGAGCCTATCTGTTACAAATAATATATAAAAGCTGAAGGTTCTGTCTTCTGTAAGTTGATATTTAGGAAATGAGCAAACTATTGATAGCAGCGTTAGTCAACGTTAAACGTTAAGGCCTTAGCTAAGAAGTAAGTATCTGCTATTGAGTATTTGCTAATGAGTAGCTCCTATTGAATATCTGCTATTAAGTATCTGCTATTGAGTAGCTGTTATTCAGTATTTCATACATACATATTGAAATCTCGACCAACTAAGTATCTACTGGTACGAAATTGGGTGTAGCATTCAAAGAGGTTGAAGTTCAAATACTGAACACACCTGGAAATGTCAAATTTAGTTGTCTTAATCTAGTTGGTAGTGACCCTGCCTGCGAAGCGAGGGATCCTGGGTTCGAGTCCCGGCCGGGGCAGATATTTATGTGACAGATAAATATTTGGTCATCCTACTGCGTGGGTATGAGAGTGTTAACGTTTATTATTATTATTATCATTAAATTTGATGACAAAAAATTAAGTATTTTAAGACACAAAATAGGCAGAAAGCTAAGAGTCCTCAACGTTCCTAAATTTTTGAAGTCTTTCTTTCAATTCCCACTTGGGGCAGTGGTCTGTACCCCTTACACTGTGAGAAGTGACCCAAGCTGAAGGTGAAGCAGTAAGTTATGCATTGCGGTAATAGACTTACAAAGTTGAAGCAAATTAGAAATAGATTTTCTAGAAATGTGTATAATTTTCAAATCTACCATACCAAAAAAGTTTAAAAATGATTTGATATTAACTGTATTTCGATAGCCCAAATTCTTTTCCAACCAAAGACATGGACTAACCCTAGTTATTTATATTTAAATTACTGTACAGTCAGCTAGTGATACTAAGTCTTTCCATAACCTCGAGAAGTTCGTACATTATCGGTGTAGGGTCGGAAAAATAAAACTGACGACTAGTGCAGAGCTAGTCGTTCAACGTATTAAATTTCGTACATATATCTTTTTTTTATTATATAGCAGTGTTACAGTGTAAATATGTACATTGCGCAAAATATGAATAGAATTACGAGTAGCTATTCAGTTCTCTTAGAAATCGCAAGTCCATTTTTTTGCAATTAACATTTTGTATTTATGTTTTTTTTCTTGTTCTGTCGTAAATAGAACATAATGAAATATATGAATGTATGATAATGTGAAAAATATATATTGCTGTGGTTTTATCTATATATATAATTACTAGTCTATTTACGTTACGCTGGGTTTGAAACTGCCGCAACAAATGGAATAATTTCATTTTTTCGTGCAACTTCTCACTGCTTTGTCTTTACTGTTTCTTAAAACCTCAGATGAAAAAGTTAAAGTTTATGCATATTAAAGGTAATATAAACCTGATACTATAGTAATTAACTAATACTGAAGCCCTCGTTGACAACTTGCGCGGATTCAAGTGATCGATTGAGTAAAGCCACAACAGTCGCGACCGGTTGTTGAATGAGTGACCTCTAGTGGCAATATTTTTTAGAGCTTCCGTGCTTTGGAGGTCACATGAAGCTGTTCCTTTTTGCTTTAATTAGATAGCAGTCGTTAAACCTTGTCGGAAGTCCTTCAGATGGCATAAAAACTTCCGCCACTAGGTTTGGACCCTAACCTATATACTAATCAATATCGTGGTCGAATGAACTCTAGATCTCCTCAGTAAACAAGAAAGAGACTCATGTCTTGCAAGAAGGCCGTTATAAGATTGAAGCCAAATATACTTGTACTTTATTACCTACTTCACTGTAAAATAATAACACATCAACTTACTATCCAAATCGCCTTTGTAAGCATACGCCACAAGGTCCATCGGCGGTACGAAACTATGGTGAAGCTCGCGTCCAGCCGCTGTCAGCCAAGCGCCAATGTCAGTACAAGCACAACTTACAATGTTTCGACTATCGCTAGCTGCCAGTTGCGCTTGCTCATTGCTAAGCACCATGCCAGAAATGAAGAGGCTGAAAACATATAACAGACATTGAAGTATATTTTATTAATTGTCATTAAAAAACCTAGTAAATACACACACACACATATAAAAGAACAAAAACAGTGAATCACTCCCATTAGTGTCACTAAAACTTAAATTGTTGGACGAATTAAATTGTACCAGATCATATTCATATGACGTCATAAGAGGCTTAACGTTGTTAATTGGATTCTTTATTTATAAATTCTCAGGTTCTCATAACAAGGTAATCAGAATAAGACAAGGAAATTAATATACTTTGTAGTATAATACTAATTTCAGATCGATATTTTGCTCGCGACAGTTCCTGCTAAATTTAAACGAAAAAAAGAATTTGGTTTAAATATAAATATAAATATAAATTTGTATGTACTCCTCGAATGATAAGGCAGCCAGTTTCTGAATATTAATATCAGTTTGAACAGTTATCTTGAATCAATCTACTCGTTGACTTTCAGCTGCAGGCTAGAAAGCCACTTCTTTCTTCCTTTTTCTTTCCTTATCGGCAAGGCATCAAAAATACCTGCCCATGGCGTTATTGATGGCCATGGATGATAATGACCACATATCATCAGATGTGTTGTCTTCTCATTTACCACTTATATAAATAAAAATGACTTTGAAATTTGCCATTTCACTAAAATCGAATTTTACAAACTTCGATACTTAAAGGTAGTTTTTTTTTTAGAATTGACTGGTGCTATTGGCCACATTGGCCCTTACAGCTTCACGGGGACAGACTAGTTTAAACGCGTTATAGCTAAAAACCTGTAACTATTGTTATAATAATGTCACTATTGTAATAATAATGTAATTGATCTAGTCCATTATAGCTTGTTATGTACAAAACATGTTGAACTTTAAGGATCCGGTGATTTACAATTAATTCGTTATTAAAGTTACCTTGATCTTTTCACAATCTATAACAAAAGGAAGTTAATTCTAATTCTTTTTAAATTTAAGTATATTGTTGGTAGGCTTTTTTTTTATTGACAAAAAATCGAAACTTATTTTATATATCTATCTGTTTATCTGTTCGTTTCATTTACCTGATTTCATCTGAAGATAAATAAAAGGGTAATAATCACGAACGTTTTACAAAAAGCAAAACAGTTATGTAAAGGAACGAATGGTTCTGGACAAAATATATGTTCTTCGTGCGAAGATTCTGTTAATCCTTATCCAATATTAAAAGGAACTATGCTAGAAAAAACAATTAACGTGTTCCTTTACTTTGGCATATTTTTTTATCTATGAATAGACTGGACTAATATAAAGCCTAAATATTACCCCAAACTTAGGTTACAATACATTAACCATTTTTTTAGATTAGCAGGTACAAACCTACTGATGAATAGATGAAAAATGTTGGAGGCATTGTTATAAGCTTAATTGGGTTAAAAATACTCCCAATGTTCGTATCAGACTTCGATCAGTTATAGTTTTTACAATATTTACATGATTTGCAAGCAAAAGTGGTATAATGTTATGGGACCTTTTTATTCGCTATATTACGAAATAAGGGTCGCAATAGGCATAGAAACAAAACGCTGTTATCTTAGAACAACATGCCCGGGAATTTTGGTTATTGTATAGCTGTCCTTTTTAAAAGTTCAAATCATGATAACATTGAACATGTTACAGACAAAATCTATGCGTTCCATACTAAAAAAATAGATATTAGTGCATAATGATAATGATATTCATCAAAATTAAGTATTTATAAGTATACTCACCAGCATATTAATACGATAAAGAAGGTGATAAAAGATAGAACTCGATCACTGCAACTTGATTCTTCAGTCTGTGGGAATAAGGCACCAGATTCTATCGCGTCATCACTGCACCTGGCTCTGGATATCAATGAGAATATCCCCAATATAAGGAGATAACATGGTATGACCAATGCGATGCACGCGAATATTATTATGAAAGCCAAAAACGTGGATTCTACTTTGATGGACTGTAACACAAATAGAAGAACAAATGTATTAAAATTATTATAATTCGTGGTAATTAAAAGTGACAATTTATATGTATATTTATATAAAAATATTTGACTATTGTATTAAATAAAACAAGGGATGTGTAAGGGGTTCTTTCTAGCTTGAATAAAAGACAATCTCATGTTCCTGATAAATGCTTTTGAGCAACAAAGTAGACAACAGCGTCAGATGCTTTTAGAATCGTTAGGCTCTCTACAGTCCAGTTTAATCTTCACGGTACTCATGCATGGCATTATGCTGGTTCACACGGCTACTGCGCGTTGCGTTATTTTGACATATGCGGTCGAATTCGATCTCAGCGACGACAAAAAGTGTATGAAAATGCAGAAACTGTTCACACGACGACAGCACGTGCGTTGTTCATCGTCGGTTGAACATTGACCGTAAACTTAAAAAAAAACCGCATTTCATAGTCGCCATGTGAACGTGCACTTTGAGTATGTTATTCAATTCAATAGCTTCGATCCTTGTTCTATAATCGATCGTGTATTGTTTTTTTTACGCGATCGGTCGTAATCGGTCGTTTGGGCAGCCTCGTATTGGGTTTGCTTTTGGGATTACTGATGTCCATAACAGTGACCGCTTATTAACAGTTAACTCGTTTGTTTACATAAAAACAAGTACGCAAATAAACAAATATGTTCGCCCAGATGCCATTTAATTAATGCATTGAAATTTTGGCTATATTAGTGAAGATTTTAACAAAATTTTATATCCCGTTAATTAGTGTATTAATTAGCGCCAGTTGAGCGTTTTAGTTCGCAATGACATATGTTCGCCCAAATGCCATTTAATTAACGCATTAATAATTTGGCTATATTAGTGAAGATTTTAACAAAATTTTATAATATATCCCGTTAATTAGTGTAATAAATAGCGCTAAACTGATAGTCACATCTTAGCAATGATATTTTGGTGAATAATTAATGCATTAGAGCTTACAGACTAAAACAACTACGAATTAGTTGTAATGACATAAGTTTTGTTTAAGTTAAACTTGTGTATTGAAAAAAGTATTATAAATTAGATACATACAGGTTAAGTTAATAAAGAGCACAGAGAAACGTTGGATACTTTATTTAAATTCGTTATTCCTGGACAATTAAATGTTATCGTAATAGTAAAAAACTTTACTAGTAAAAACGCACTGTGACAAAATTATTTCTCGGTGTTACGAATTCAGAAACAAAACTGAAAATCCATTAGTTGAGTCAACTAAGCTGAACAACAGAACTGGTGGAAATGAACTTGTTGGTTTGTACAGTTGAAATGTTTTCCATTCAACTGTGGCCACATTGAATGAACATACATACAAAGGATACTTTATCAATAAATATTTTTTACTGGAAAAGCATTTCCATTTTGTATATATAGTTTTTATGTGTGAAGTATTGAAAAACGTCCTTGTAAATATGTTAATCAGTTTGCAATAACAATCAACGTTAAAATAGTATTGTGTTAAAACCTGGCCTTCGAATCGGAATCTTATTTAATCTGGGTATGTGACATATACTATTTAAAAATGCGGAGCTAGATTTACTTCGTGACTGAACACCTTCGTATTGATATATTTTGCCTCAGGTGTCGAACCGCTAAAGGGCGATCGAATACTACTACATATCACGCATATTTTTATTTTTTACATGCAGTCTTCACTGTAAAAGGAAAATCGTAAAAATTATTTATGATAGTACAAGCAGATTAATCGAATTTTGTATCATAAATATCTTCTCAGATATAGTAACAAGGTCATTCATATGACGATATTGAATACGTTATGTTTACGATTTATGTTAATGCATGACCCTAAGTTTTAAATATTCCATGGGAAATTTTAAATAGTATGGTATAATTTGATATCGTGGTATGAAATTTATATTACAAGTTGAAAAAAAAATAAGAGAAATGCCAGTTGACCAAAATATTGATACAACTGATGAGCGACGAATCTGATATTTGGTTCTTCTGATCAGATATGACTTCACGTCGATGACATTTACGGCATGCAAATAGTTTTTCTTTTGAGTATGG
>DWPA01003713.1:0-13727 GCA_018251375.1 Calpodes ethlius | reverse complement strand
TAATTCGATAATACCGTAACCATAAGTGTGACATGTCTTATGTATGTAAACTTTAGATGTGTGACATGTGTCGAATTGGCATTGAGAAGTTTTTATTGCGTAGAAGTTTCATACAATCTGGAATTTATAAGTTAGAGACGTAATGTTCGGATAGTTAATAGTATCATGCGTTACTTTGCGGAAATCCATTGTTATTTAGCTATTATTAGTCTACTTTGCAACAACCCGCAATTAAAATGTATGACGGTATATACTTTGAAACATGCATGATACCTCCCTCCCTCCCACAAAGGAAAGTATGCACTACAATGAATTAAAGTATATACCAACATACATACCACCACCAACACGTGTTTCGCTCCGGACCGGACATCATCAGGGTAAGTTGACTCTACAATGGTTAATCGCTCTGTGAATAATGTTCACGGATTGTTGCAAAGTAGGCTAATAATAGCTTAATAGTAATATTTGTTGTTTTCTTTGCATAATATCCCCGTCACAAAATATAGATGTGTGACATGTCTGTCGCATGTGCTTTTGTCCCAGTTAAAACGTTTAGTTTACGTAATCTATGGGTACCCACTCAAAAATAAAAGTCGATTTATGTTTAAAAGAGATGTTCAAAAAGATTTTTCAGAGTAATATAATTTTATGTATATTTTTGTACCTATTGATGTTTACGCAATGTCTTATTACTGTCAATAACAATTAGGGTTGTCAATTTACAACTTTGCAAAAATAATAAAAATAAATTTGATTGACGCTTTCAATAAAATACACGCTCTGAATATTGAACGTAAACACCTCTTAAAAAGGTTATTTTTGTATTGGCCCGTCAAAAAATAAGAGCTTGGATTTTATTTTTAATAACTTTTATTTTAAAACAATTTACGATGTAGTCAAAATATTTACTTTTTACTTATAGATTTGTTTATTTTACTTATTTATTTATAGAACTATAGATAATGTTTTGAACGGAATATTTCTATATCAAAGTAAATTTTTATTTATTATATACTTATGAAATCATTAACTTGATATTAATATTATTGTTTAAGTATTTACGTGGTATAAAATTAACCAAGACTCTTACAATATGCAAATTTATTTAAAAATACTTATCACATACATGCCACTGCTACTAAATGACTTAATACAAGACATATGACGTATTGATTGCAACATAAATGAATAATTAAAAGAACTAAAACATTATTTTACTTTACTACAAATTAAGTAACTGCCCTCATCTGAAGCTAACTTTGAGAGTAATATAAGGCCATATTTGTCATAGAGATGCATTGTCTTCGAAATTGAAACAATATGAAAAAAATCTAAAATTTCTACACATCTTTCTATCCCTTTCCAAATATCAAAGGCCCCAAAAATCCCAAAAGAAGGCCAGAGATTTATCTGATCGTAACCATTGTTACCTACTGTGTAACAAAATCCAATTCTCTGCGAGTAAATCCTCTAATGAAATTAGGTATATTCTGCGTTAGATAAAGCCTTTTTTGCGAGACAAAAGCCATTCTTCAAGCAATGTCGATTTTAATTTGCGATACAAGATTGTATTAGAGAGGACGGCACAAGAACAAAGAAAAGCTTACGATGTATTCGAGCTGCATAATCGAAATAGTTTGTAATTTATGTGTCCACGATTGTTTTGGTCTGGGGTCTAATGTAATTTGTCAATATTATATAGTGTAAAAATATTTTGAAGCATGAATAAGTTATTCTGAAGATGAATATCTGATGTCTGAAGCTCAGTTGTATTAATTTGTATTTATTAAAAGAAATGATACAAGAAATATATGAATAAATTTCGTTTTTAAAACTATATAGAATTGGATTTTAATATGTACATGGATCCCCCACACATTGTGTGAGGAGTCAGGAGGGGAGGAGGGGGAGAGTTATGGGACATAAGTATTATAATGTTGTCGGATAAGATGACGTAGATCGTGAGAAATATATACATGTATATAGAACGAGAGCCCATTTTTTTCATTTTCGATAAAAATTACCCGCTCCTCCCACAGATAAAAATATGACATATACTATAGATTCTTTACAAGAACATCGTGATATTTTTTAAACCACAACTTTACTGGAGAACACTTTCAAACACTTAAGTGTTGATAAATTCTAAAATATTGATATTCTTACTGTGTACAATGAAATTGTTGCGCTAATTAATGTGCTTTCTGAAAATAAGCAAAATATCTCAGTTCAGTATGAAATAAGTCAAAGCATGATTAAAAAAAATAAAAAACGTGTTTGATGAGATGTCACGTTGCTCTTGAAGAGGTGACATTATATGACATTTTTTTATCATCTACGTAACCCAATAGGTCTTTATGACGCTTGCATAAATTCCAATTTAGCATCGTGGGCCTACAACTATATTGCATTTTAATCATCGCCATTGACCAAATTATTCTTCTTCTAAGTTGTAGCACTCTAGAGAGGTCGTGGTCATTAAGGGAGTCTGTGGTATGCCCTACTACTCATTGACTAAATTATATACTCGCGTGTTTTAATGTTAGAACGAGAGACCAAAAGAAAGTGGAGCTTTGAGAATAGACTTCATTTCTCACACCTAGTTAGGGTTGTACTCAGGAAACTCGTGTCTCGTTACGTCATATCTTGTCATACAAAACTTTCAATGTCTGAATCTATTAAATTTCGAACAGTGCAAGGAGAAATATTGATAAAGAAATCAGAGACTTCGTAGTGCAATTTTACTATTGGTCTCATACTTGACCTAAAAAGCACACAATATGGCGATTCGACAGTATATGTTTCGTAAATGAAGCCACATACACACAAAGAGATTTGAGAGATTGAATTTATATATTCTCTTCAAAAAACTTACGAATAATATTTCCTATTAATTAGTGTTTAGGTAAGTTAAGGATGTTGTTATCTCAATGTTATATCAATTATTATTTGTGAGATATATTGAAGGTAATAAGAAATATGAATGTAAAAGTAAGTAAAATGCATTCAGTCTAATTATTTGTGACCCTGATATATTACCAATATCTCATTGGCGACGAGGATAGGCTCATATTAGCAGTTACTTTATAATAGTGTGTTATGTTTATTATATTAAGTGTTAGAGTTGAATTTGTATTCACAATTGATTCATTGGCATCAGTAATGTATATAATTATGTCATTATTTATTTTGTCAAAACTTGTGTTACTGCGACCAAGGACACTTGTTATATTACAATTATGTAGTACTATGTTAAGTCACATCTTTGGATGCGACATATTTTGTATGTTAACTGCGGTTTTGTCGTTACAGATTTAATTTACAGCAAGATCTTGTCTGTCACGAAATGTCTGTCACAAATTCAATTTGTTTTACGAGGTCAGTTTTCTTATTTATGGCAGATTTGACAGCTGAATAAATGAGGTTTTAGTAAAAAATACTCATCAAACTCGTCCTCTCAAGGTGAAAGGCATTGCGACTGGCTATCACGGCTCCGGCCCATGACATACAATACAAGACAAATAACCTCAGGAGATGTTGTTATCTCTGTACAAAGATGTATTTTTTTAGAAATATCATGCTTAAACAGATATATAAAAGTATCGCGTTACTGAATGTTGTCGATCTGTGAAATATTGAAACTTATCGTAATAGTGCTTCATATATTGTTATAAAATTATAAACGAAGTTATTTTTATAATAATAATAATAAACGCTAACACACTCGTACCCCCGCAGTAGGATTCCCTGTGTCGTGGGCGGCATGGACAACACAAATAACACGTCACTAACATGTCCCGAGAACAAATATTTATCTGTCACATAAATATCTGCCCCGGCTGGGAATTGAACCCAGGACCCCTCGCTTCGCAGGTAGGGTCACTACCAACTAGGCTACGGGGCCGTTTAATAGCTCGCCCTTTAACGTATTTAACAAAAAAACAGTGTTCGTGGGTATGAGGTAGTGAACAGCAAAATAGTTTTGAGCAGCTGAAAAACAGTCTATGTTGTAAACCATTGCTAGCTTGTATGATCCTAAACTTGATATTGAAATACACACGGATGCTTGCAAGTTGGGTATTGCCGGTATATTGTTGCAGAGACAACCGGATAAATCTTTAAAACTGGTTTTCTATTTTAGCAGAGTTACTACAAGATAAGAAAGCATATACCATAGTTATGAGTTAGAAACCCTCGCTATAGTAGAGTCTTTGCGTAGATTTTGGGTCTGTCATGGGGAAACATATCACTATAGTCACAGATTGTACAGCAGTACGAGCTACGCTTACTTAACGCGACATCATACCACGTATAGCAAGATGGTGCCTATTAATACAGGACTGTGACGTAAGTGTACACTATAGGCCAGGCGAATGTATGAAGCACGTAGATGCATTAAGTAGGCACCCAGTCGATACCACGTATGTAAACCGCATCGAGGTATCAGATAGGTTTTATACGGTGCATTGTCGGGATGATAAGTTTCTTTCTATCACCAATCAATTAAATGATCGTTCTGCAAGTCAAGATATTAAGAATAATTATGAGGTCGTTAACAACCGACTTTGTCGTAAAACGTTAAATGACATTCGATTAGCAGTCTCATATTGTGCTTGGTGGAAAATCCTCCAGATGCACCACGATGATATCGGCCATGTTGGTACTAAACGTTGCATAGAATTAAGAGAGTTTATAAAAAAATATGTGTCTTCCTGTCTTCATTGCGCATACGGTATGGGCAGCTACGGGAAGAAAGAAGTAAAATTGCACCCAATTCCAAAGCCTTCCGAGCCCATGCGCATGGTCAACATAGGACAGATTCTTTTTCGAAATTCGTTATAGCTGTACCTACACGCACCGTAAATTCTATTGAAACTATACGTATGTTAAAGTGGATATTTAGTCTCTGCGGTTATCCAAACCACGTTATTACGAACCACGGTAAAGCCAGTAGATATTACCAGTAGATATTTTAAGAAGTTTTCTACAGACAAACAGCTTAGACACACTTTGATTGCAATTGCTTGTCCACGAGTGAATGGTCAGATAGAGCGTACTAATCGAACCATACTTGACGCTTTACTAGCTGCAGACCCTAGTGAGGCTTCGAGTAACTGGGCAAATTCCTTACCTGACATAATCTGGGGTATCAATAATACCATTAATAAAACCACCACCTATAAACCCTATGATTTGATGATCTCTTGTACCGGTAGGTCTGTATGTGATATAACAGTTCCGGATAGGGAACCAGAACTCGTTCAATCCCGACGAATGACATAAAATTAAAAGTTGATCTTTAAAATCAGACAGGATGTCTTCCCATGAAAATGGACGAAACCAGAACCGATTCCAGCGTGGTAATCCCGCTAGCGGTAATGGAAATCAAAGCCGAAGATTTAATGCCGGCAATAGAAGCCAAAGACGTGCGTACGAATTCCAGCAACAACGTGCTGCCGAAAATAACTGGGCAGACGCACGCGAATTTGAGGAGCGGCCACCTAAACCAAGAGGCCAAACAGCAAGAAGCATCACTTGGAAGGACAAAATGGAGAAAAAGAGCAAAGAGAAGAAAGAAGCTACCTCTAATTCCTACGACTTTGCAGCAACACAAGAGACTGCTCCAGTAGATGAACCGCTCTATGATCTCGGTCCTCATTCGAGCTCAATTCCAATTCAGGAGACCTATTCCCAGAATTTTGAGTTCTCTGGTTACATTGACCAAGTTGAACGGTCTTATGAAGCGATGAGGGGAATCGACCCTAGACTATCCCGCCGCATGCCGTTTTCGATGTACCAGCACTCCATGTGTACCATCTTAAATTGTTACACCCTTGACCTTGCAGTAGAGAATGGTGAGAGGAAACTGGGTGTCGGGAAATGCCAGGATTTACTTCCTGAGGACCTGTGCATCCCGGAGAATCTATATCATTTTCTCGCAAATGTTGGAAACACCACCACTGTCAATGGAGAGGAGATTAAAATTAACATTCCTGATGCTGCCGTTCCACAACCACAAGCAGTTGATATTCCTGCAGGCTCATTCGGAGCTGTCACAGCCGAGAATCACAACGTATATGAATGCTACATCTCACCCCTAGTTACAATGAAAAGGGTATTGAATTCTCGCCGTGCAGCTGGCGAACCAGAAATTCCGCCCTTTCCAGCGGCGATGATTCCAGCTGGAGGTATACCTACGGAGAACCTTCTAGGTCATGGACCTCCTGACCTAATTGATGCTGAAGCTAGACAGCGAATTGAGGGCTTTAATTTTCCAGAAGGTGATTCTGAAGTAGCCCGTCTCCGCATCTGTCCCGAACTAATGTCGAGAGTTAATTCTTTACTCTTCGAAATGAGAAGTCGGTTTAAAATGAGAGACATTGGACGTTCATCCCCAGGTCTACGAAATTCAAGAGGCAAGTGATAAAATGAAACGTTACTTCGACAAAAAACGGAAAAGTGCTCATGTGTATAAAAAGGGCGACTTTGTCCTTTGGAGACAAGCTCCTACTAGCAGTGGAACCAAGGTGAACACTAAATTAGATGACTTATATTTCGATCCATATGTAATAACTCAGGTTATTGGTAAGGACAGATATCGCATTAGGAGTATCAAGGGTCTACGTGGCTATAAAAGTTTTTCAGGTCTGGTACCAGTAGACATGATAAGGCCTTTTAGAAGTGTAGTCCCTATAACTGATATTTGTGTAAACTATTCTAGTATTTGTGATGAAAAATTGGAGACGGAAGACTTAATTGATTTGTAAGAAAGCTAATAGCAACCGCAAATTGTTCCAGGATGGCCGAGTGTAAAGGACATGACGTCATACTCCTTGCCAGCCAATCGGGGGACAACAAGCCGCCAGCCAATCAAGCTATCGTATTAGCCCCCACCGCCTTGCCAAAGTGGGGATGTACTAATATAAGCCTTTTCCAGCCATTATTTTATTGCCTTTTTGAGTAATTAAAAGTTCTTGCTGAAACTCTGCCCGTTTTATTTCATAGTTCGTATTACTATATTTAGTTTTAAATGGTTAATTGTTTCAATTGTTCACCCAGATTCATATAATTCAAACTCCTTCCATTTAATCAATATTTTTTTCAAAAATCATCAAAAAGAATCGTTAGATCAGTACTTTGTAATATAGATGAATATTTAGTATTGAAACTTTTAAATGATACTTCGTCAATCTCAGGAAGCCTGTACAAGTCAATTGAATCTGGATTTACTCTATAACTTGCAATCCTATTCTTAAATGATACTATTTTCGCACAGACGAGAACATTCAAAAATTGTAGTTACATTAAAATTAACAATAAATTGAAACCCCAAAAACATTTAATATCAGTCATCAAAACTTCAAACCTAAAAATTCACATGAACGATTATCATAATAAACAAAATTTTAAAAACAGTCGGAGAAAATTCAATCTATGAAAAGTTACACCTTAACAGGACCACAGAATATCCAAATAGATACAAAAAAGCTTGGCCAAAAAAGGAACAATCCCGTATTACTTTTCGTACGTGTGTTGCACCGATACTAACAGATATGACTATGAGTTTTTTCGAAACACGGAAAAATACAAATACCTTATTGCATCAAAACATAGCAAGCCATTTAAATATAATTGATACTATCTAGTTAACGCTACTGGATCATAATCAAAACCATAATTTAAACCTAGATATTCTTTGCTTTACTCAAACATATGTAAAACAAGGCACGGAAGGGAACATAAAATTAAAAAAATATAAGCTAGAGAACTATTTCTGCCGAGAAAAAGATAGACGGGGCGGCACGTGTATTTTAATAAAAAAAGAAATTGACTTCAAAAAAATTTATATTACAAATAGACAATCTAAAATTTTTACCTTTGAATGTTGTGGTATCAAACTGACCACTTTAAAAATAATTATAGTTCATATTTAAAGGACTGAAGTATGTGAACAATGTTAAAACAGTAATAAACCGGATGTCGAACACTACGGTTGTTTACATTAATTATTCCCCGCTCCCGGCTTCACCTCATGGCGACCCTGCCAGCCACTTGTGCGTTCTAGGAACTCGGCGCCCACCGGGCGAAAAGTGCGAGCTGTGCGGATTCCTGTGTGCGTTTATGCTTCAACTTAGTAACTTTATAAAGAATGAATATTAAAATATTACACCACGTAGACTACGGTCGTGCTGCGAGTCGTGATAATAACATATTTAACAATGGGGAAATCATATTCCAAAACTGAAGACAAGGAGATTATCGTTGCACAAAATGTATCGGGTGGTAATAACCACATGACCGAATCCGAAGGAGAGTATCACTTCAAGATTAATAATATCCTGATGTCCTTATTTTTGGCACTGCTAGCTGTTATCGTTCTTGTATTGATCTACCTAAGAATCAAGAAAAATTACAAGAAGTGGATAAACGTGCAAGTAGATCAGGCATTTTTGAGAAGAATGCGACTTCGTTTGTCTGGAAAAGCAGAGCGAGTACGTCCGGAAGAAGAAGTTTAAGTGATGTGATGGTGTCAAAAAAGTGTTGTGAAGTGCGTTAAAAAAAAAAGTAGAAAAAAAAATACAAATAGTTACTCTATACTGATTATGGGTTATTAAGGTTTTTACATAAGGAAAATAGTTTTAGTTTATAAGAAAATCAGGTATGTTTTGTATCTTACTTTTAAGAGTAATATGAGTCTAGGAAAAACACTTCGTAGAATTCAGGCGTAAGTGTAACTCAGCATTTCTTATCTAAACCTTTGTACGAAAGTGCCTCAACTTAGAATTATTTAAATTGAAGTGAATGAAATATGATACAGTGCTGTAGTGGTTTTTCTAATTATAATGTTTTATTTAGTGTAGTATGGCGGATAAAATAATTGACATATATGAAAGTTTGTCTGAAATACGAAAATAAAAATCTTTATTGGTCTATTATGCATACATATTTTAGTACATTCAAGACTACTTAGTAAGCATAATCATATGCTCGTGGCAAGTGGTCTTCCTCCTCCATATCTTTGACAAACATACATGACAGACAATAAAAATTTTAGAAGTAGGTTATAGAACTTATGTAATGTTAGACAATATGTTCATGTATAAACAATAATTGAGAAAAATATTTCTATGGATTTATATTTACTCAATAGATATTATAACTATGATTTTTACAATTTTTCTAATCTCAGCATGAATTTGTAAGAAAAATTATTAAACGGATTTGAATACAGGGTGAGTGAGTACTAGATACATATGTTTCCCGAAGTGAAGCGAAAGTAATTGCTAATATTTAAAATAAATATTATTACCTTAGATACAAGGTCTTGATAGATTGAATTTTACTTGTTCTGACAAAAAATTGCCATTTGACATCCTAAACACTAGGGGTGACAATGACGCATATCGTAAGTGCAACGTACAAATATTTCATGATTGATTTAGGTACAAAACTATGAATATATATCTCTTTACTCATCACGTACGAATG
Source organism: Calpodes ethlius (assembly GCA_018251375.1). Classification (NCBI taxonomy): domain Eukaryota; kingdom Metazoa; phylum Arthropoda; class Insecta; order Lepidoptera; family Hesperiidae; genus Calpodes; species Calpodes ethlius. Next base: position 4,235 of record DWPA01003713.1, on the reverse strand, counting down.
ATATTGGTATTCCAGACATATAAGAATGTAAAAATCCTTATCACCATATTTGAGTAGCGGCGATACTTATATAGAGAATACAGCGAAACTCTAAGAAAAGGATTCTGACGTTTTGTGTGCTGTCTAGTTTTCTCTCCTTACCATATCTCTGAATTTTTAATTTACACCAAACTTATTACAATATCTCTATACAAGTTAGCTGTCAATATCTAATGAATTGTTTTATAATTGTTTTGTTTTAGGAAGCTTTTATTTAACTTACAATGTTTGTTATTTTATTAGTTTGTTTATTTGGGTCAAATCTTGTAAGCTGAATATGTACTACTTCTTATCAAGTTGAAATTTGCCATACTGATTTAGTTCTGATGACAATACATCTTTATGACAAGTATGACCTGATGCCTACTTAGGGTTGGCTGCAGATGTGGAAACTGTTCCAAGATGAACAGCACAGTTACTATTTTTTTCACAGATTAAAAACATACTTTTAAACTATTATTTTATTGTGCGAATATTTCTTGTTCGTGTTGGAAATCAAATAAACACAACGTTGTGTTTATAATTAAGTTATCATTTGAATTTATAAACAATTCGCTGCCATCTACTTCATCTATTATCGCGAACTTCTCATTTGCATTTAAATCCTTACCGAAGTTAGATTTTTTTTATTATTTAAGCATTTTAAACGTTTTTTGCAATTAGAATTTTTCAGTTTTCTGTCTGGTAACCCTATTACGCAATGAAATTAGGGTTGGTTCATTCGGACGGAAGACGGATGGAGCCGCATACATAACCTCAATTACTCTGTATAAAAACGACATAATTACAACCCATACTTGTCCCACTGCTGGGCTCGGGTTATCTCACGATGTGAGAGGAATAGGCCATAGTCCACCACGCTGGCCAAGTGCGGAAAATACGACGTAATTTTATGTATTTAAGTACACGTAAGTAAAACTATTGTGTTTAAAGCAAACGCGTAAAAAACACAAGCAACGTTTTATTTGCGTGTTATTCCGTCGTAAACCTTTTAATGTTTGCGCATACGAGAATTTAAGTGCGGAGAATGTGTGGATGGTTCGACCATTTAGGATATAGCAGTAAGTCCCGCCCCGCGGTCGAAATTGGACCTTAATTAGTTTTGTGAAAGGTTTATTTCATATTGACAGTAATTAATGTATTATTATTTTTTTATTAAATATATTTGTAACATATTATATTGCGTGTAAAATTTATCTTTCTGCACTTGTTTGCTTTGTAAACTTCAATGCCAAATCTCTCTTACACAATTATATTTAAAAAGAGGTACTTAGACTTGTCATAATATTATTAAGAGAAACATAGGGTTATAATATTATTTGTACTTGTTGAAGATGAAATGACAAATAGTGAAAACTTCAGGCGATTGATATTAAATATAAATTAGAATGAAAAACATATATTTGTAACTTTCCGTTCTTCCTGTATGTTATATGAATTGAGTGCGATTATTAGTACTACTACATTTAATATTATATATAATATTTTTGAAGTCACACGTGTACGGTACGCCTGAGTAATGAGGTGAAATGCCTCATTTGTAAATGTCGTTGCTCCGAACACTACTCAAACTAAAACTGATTGTAGAGACAGTGGTTATAGAACTAACTGGTTTGGTATCGATGCGGCATGCGACATCTATCTGCTAAAGGGAAAAACTAAATATTTATTTCCGTAAACTGCTACAAAGAAGGTGATGACAGATGTATTATTTTACTGATGTTTAAAATATTCAGTTAATTCATAATCCTCAAATGTGTTGCGTAGCAACAATAAAACAGTCACAAGATCGTGGTGCAAATAGTTTTTATTTTACTTAGAATTTATCTGGAAATAAAAAATGGATTAATGAAAATGGCTGTAATCTGTTGATTTAAGAAATAAAATTACAGCTTCACACGTTACTACCATACACACAATATAAACAGTTAATTGATTTTTACGTGTGCAATCTTCAACTACACGTAACTTATAAACAAGACCATCGTTTCCTTCCACAAAGTTTAAACTTCCACAAACTGTAAAAGCATTTCATCGGTAAAATAACAGAGTTTCAGTTGAGAGATGTTAACTGACTCAATATATGTGTTTAGTATTATCTATTGGCGACGTACGCATTAACTGCGTTTATTTATGGATTCCTCGGCACCGAACCCGCGACGGATTGTTGGCGAACGACGAACTTTCCGTATTTTATTTTAAAAAAGACATTCTTTTCTACGCTCGCCCTTTTGTCTCGAATGAAGTCGCGATGTCGTTCGATATTAAAAAAAAACTGTTACCACTGCCAACACGGTAATTCACACACGGGCAGATGTAATGTGATTTTGCGAGAAAATTTACGCATTTTTCACATCTGCTCCCGTTTATCGGGATTCATTGGTTTTGTTACAAGTGGGTGTCATTATTTTGGCTTACTAGATCGATAGTACTATTGAGTGTTGCATTGTTTTCGACGTGGATAACATCGTATCTGCAACTGAGATTTTGTAGCAGCGGTTGAAATCGTTTTTGTGTAGTTCTTCTAACTTTCCGCTCGCAATTTATGTTAACAGCCACATGGAATGTTACACTGTATTATTCTCGTTGTTCTAATGTCTCTCATATTTATACATATATAAATTGTAGTGTTTGTTTGTAATATTGAAATAATCGCTTTGTACTACATACATATGAACATACATACACCAGAATAACATTTTTTACAATTTTTGTCTATCGGATAATCGCTGAAATATCTGGTCCGATTTTGAAGGGACTTTTATTGCTAGGTAGCTGATGTAACAAGGAATAACTTAGGCTACTAAGACAAAATAAAGTAAAGCATTTTTTGTTAAATTACACGCGGACGAAGTTGCGGGCACAGTTTGTTAGATATATAATCCTATAAGTTAGAGAATAATTGTTAGTAACAGTGAACTCTATAGCTTTATTAAATATCAAATTATGAAATCTTTCTAAAAGCGTATCTAAATTAACTAATAATATTGCTTCTTAAAATCACCTATTCACTAACATAATATTATATTGAACCTTAAAAACATTAGAATGTTCAATCTCAAGAGACTATTCCCAGTAAACAATAGCATATTATAATACTCTATGATATAGACCATGTCTATGACAAAGTCTGTCAACGTGTTTGTAATATCGTAATTTTAGTCAATGTCATTGGGATCACAGGGAATCCTAGTGCTGTCTTTGAGTGTGAGGATTCTTATCGCTGTTTATCTGTAGCTATACTTTTGGGTTCTTACGTAACGTCTCAGCCATTCTCCATAACTTTTTCATTGTGACTCTGACAGTAGCAATTATCGTAAGTGGTAATCAACGTTGCTTATTGTTCGCTTTTGAATCCGAATGTGATTCTTTATCGTTTGTGAATGTGACGTCCCTTTGTTTCTGTGTCTCAAACAGCCATTGATAATTCTTTGTTGGTGGATTTTCCTCTAAATATTTTTATTTAATGTTCCTGACAGCTATGAATCTACAGACAGCCCGTCGCTAGGCAAGGAGACAATCTCATTCAAGGATTTTGATAAATTCTTCCACTGATTTATATTAAACGCATTGTTTTATGACAACCTAATACGGCAAAATGTTCTATATAATTTCAAAGTTTGTAACAGTTTCTGATCCCTCAGATATATAAGGCCTTGTACATTAAATAACTTTAATATTTGTTGTGACATTTCAATGTGCAAAATAGTTAGTGAATCCCGATAACAGAGCTACTTACCGGATCAAAATTATATATTTTGAGTTGGGCCCAATAACACAATGTGCAAATTTAATTAAAATCGGTTGAGTACTTTTGAAATATAAAATTAACGTTATGTATTCCGCCTTCCTATTAAATACTTTATGTTATTGAGAGCAATTTATGTATATTATTATCTATACAATTGGATCAGATAAATAACAACCATTTCATGAATTCATGAAACTGGATCAAATTTTTGAGGTAAATGGCACAACCGTGAATAGCCATCTGAAATATTCCAAACATTATATGAATTAAATTATTTGTGCTTTATCTAACCTACTCGCATTCATAATTCTCTGACTGTTCGTTTCCTCCCTTTCTTGATTCTTTTACTTGTTTTTACCACGTAATACATGTATCTCAATACTTTTTATTGTCATAAAGCAAAGTTCCGAGGGATTTCCGAGGATTTCAAGTTGTTTAATTGGTT
>DWPA01003712.1:0-13729 GCA_018251375.1 Calpodes ethlius | reverse complement strand
TTTTTAAATTGTCATATTTGACAAATCATAATGTTTATATTTCTTTTAAAAATATGGTAATATAACGTTGTCTAACACTACGCTTTACACATGCCTTTAATTCAGCTCTATTTCCAAATAGAATAACAAGTAGTCAAAAATTAAGAAAATTGTGCCAACCTCCAAATAAAAATATAAAACAAAGCAAAAATGTTAAAAAAAAAAAATTATTATAGATGTCTATGTCTGCACAGCACATTGTATTGTGTTTAGTAGTAAAAAGTTGTGTTTACGAATATTTGTAGTACGCTGTACGCATAATATAGGATTTTAAATAAGATAACAGCCTACTCTGTAATAATTTGCCGTCTGAACGACGCAACGCTGGCGGTTTTGTGAAATAAAAAAAATATGAATTCAAAATTCAAACATTAAACAAATGCCAGTATAATTATTTTGACTAATGTGGATACTGTTTCCACACGACATACGCTACGCGTAGATATCATGATTGCACCACATCGCAGGGATATGGAGTGGATTGTACCACAGTTACAAATAGCTACTTTCTACTTTGTGGTAACGAGTGACAACCGCGTGTTTGCGGTGTCGCCGACTGCTTTGTTACTGCGGTGTGGCGCGAATGTGGTTCGTATCATAGTATATATTTTCGTTCATTTTACACTCACGTTGTAATCATTTATTACAATAATTTTACTTCGGTCTAAAAAAATTTGGTTAGGCAGGTTATTTTTAAACTTTTATACAACATACTGTTTACTTTTATTCCGAAACTAAATGAGTGGGAAACTTCAGTTATGAATTTACTTATAATTTGGCATGATTGCTGTTTTCATTGTTTTGGTAACTTATTCTACCTTAAAATTAAGAAATCGCGAAGCATGTTAGTTTTAACTCGTCTAGCTTTAGCACAACTGATACGTCTGCGAGATAACATCACAATAGTGCGATGATTTTATTATTGAAGTGAAAGAACTGAGCTTGCTATTCTCGTCAAGAAGTTCACTGTCAAGACTTGACGTCTTTCGGCTAAGATTTACAAGTAAAAAAAAGCTTCTAGTATCACAATAACAAAAATTGTGCTTAGGCATGTATAAACTAAATTGCTACTAAGCAAGATTCGGGACTTGGGACTTTGGGCAGTCCAACAAGAATTTACGAGTTTGAAATGTTTGTCACTGTTCTGAATTTCTGTCACGTCGATCTATGTAAAGGGAATAATTCATCGTCTGTTTGGTGGTAGGGCAGAAAGTAATTATTATATCGTTACTATTATTTTTGAATCAGTAATATAATTCCTAGAATCATCTTTCGTGAATCCCGTTTGGCTAGCTCCCCTCTTGCTCGAGTCTACCGCCAAATAATTCTGAATATTCCGACTGGGAATTAGAAATCTATTATTTGCAAATTATTTCTTTCTTTTTCCTTCTTTTGCCCAGAAATTTATCTTTGATGGCTTTGTTGTTGCCGATCTCCAAGGGCAGTAGTAGTCACTGACCTTCAGGTGGATTGTCAGCTTGGTGTCGGTCATTTTTATAAAGAAAAAAAAGAGAATATTTCTGAGACAACCATAATTGCTGCAAATAAATACTTTCACATTTATAATCCCGGATAATTAGGATCTATTGTATCGCAATGACGTACTCGTAGATGGAGCCTTATGTGATACAAATAAGACGTCACTAACAGTCACGATCCAAGAACAAACATTTATTTATAATATATATTGAATAATTCGGAGCAAGAATCAAACCCACATACCCTCGCTTTGTAGGTTCACTTTCAACTCGACGGGATCGTCGTGGCCTCGTCGACATAAGTTTCAAACTCACTAAGTAGTTGGACGTAAGTTCTTTGCAACTGTACCTAGAAAAATAACGTGCTTAAGAGCTTCTTGTAGCTTTTATGTCTAGGTATAGTCATTGTAGAGGGAGATGACGTAGTATACATTTTTGAAAATATATAGAAAAAATATCTAAAAGAAAACTATTTATTTATAATTTAAAATTAAAAGAAGTGACTTATAGTAGTAGTAGTGGCAAATTTTCACGCAAGTAAATTAACTTTATAAAGAAACTCACAGATTTAAATTACATTCAAAGGAAATAGATTCATATGAATCCGGTTGCCAAAAGATGGTACGTAAAGATAAGACGAAAACATATTCCGAGAATATCTTCAGGCTTCATTGGAAATAGTCTCGTTCAGGCAGCCAATGGATCGTTAATAATGTGACTCTATTTAGGTATTTTCTATAGGTTTCATTGAACTTACAAATTATAAGTTATAATATAGTTTAAACTTCATTTTTAACCGTTTCATTTAAATAGGGCGATGAAACCTAGTAAGTGCGGGTGGGATTTAGGAAATGTTACAATTAGTAAATATACAATTTAGCTGTGTTAAGGATAGTAATTTTTTTTTGTTATAAGAAGACTGTTACTGATTATACAATATTACTTATTTTTTTTATATAATTTGTGTATGTATGCAACGTGACATGCATACCAATTATTTATAGCCTAGACCAACACTGGTTTTAGACAATGGTAAAGATGTAATACGCTACGAACTAATAAAATACATACAAATTAATGATTAAAATATAATTAAGGATTTAGGAAGCCGCTTCATATTTTTGCTCACCTAAATGAGCGATAGAATAACTTTGAGAACCAGAGACTTAGAAGATATTATAAACACTTTACACAAATCAACTGTTGTTGATGCTGTTCAGAAAATTGTCTACTACCTATTATATTAGCTATACAAATAATAATAATCACCTTGAAATGCAGCCAGCAGGATGATGAGCTTAATTGGTGGATTAAATTTTGCTGTTTGTTACTTACTTTAAGAGGAAAAATAAACATTAATAAATACATAATTTATTTGGTACAGTAATACTGGTAAATTCCTTAAAAGACAAGTTGCTTGGATATGAACCTGATTAATATGCATTAGTATATATATAATATAAATTTGTAACGCCCAGACGTTTAGTTTCATTACGTCATCATTTCAGTTTTAATATCATGTCGGCCTAAAGTGAAGCATAACAAATATATAGGTGTGTGGGAATACCGTGTAATTACGATCGCCGACACGCACACAAGTATGGAAGTGTGTCTATTTTTGACAAAGGAAAACTGTAGTAAGCTACATTTTCATCTTACTGAGGTAGCTTTTAAAGGCTTCCTTGAAATTATTACACATTATGTATGGTTATTATGGTTCAGAGTGTTATTATTTGAGTATATAATAGTGTCTTTTTTATAAATAGGAATGAGAAAAATGTTTTCTTGGGCGTGTTTTTTTGTTTCTTTTCCGGTTTCGCTCATAATAGGGACTTATTGTAAACCTGCCACATTTTTTGTGATTGTACAAACTTATAAAATATTAATTTTGTTCGTAATATTACTTGAAAGGGTCTACAATTTATTCTAAGCATTGTCAAAGTCTATATGTCAGCTGGTAATTGTAAAACTTGTAATTTTGCTCATAAGTTCTTGGCAAGTATGTAGATGAAAGGATAAGAATGAGATCAAAATTTACGAAAGGAATATTGTTATTTACGACAATAACTTGAAAATTGAGATACGTGTGCGTTAAAACAAATAACTGTATTATGATTTATGAATAAAAAATTAAGACCAGGACGCCCAGCAGAAGTGAAACATTCAATTTAATATAATAATATTAGAGATTCAAGGAAAAATACATTACATTTTCACGAGCAGTGAACATATTAAGTATAATATAGTCCGATAAAAATAATACGCAACTTATACAGAGAAGTTACGAAGCGTGTTGTATATAAGTGTACATACAAGGGATTTTTGAGCATTGGTATAGAGGAGACATTTTATTATTAATTATAATTATTATACAATTAGAGTATTTATGCCTTTTGCCGTGACGGCAAACCATCCGATTCTACTAGCTACAACCATTGAATGTTCCACATAAAAAAAAAATAACTAATAATTGTAGCAAAACCAATTAAGAATTTAAATAAGATTTGTATAGATTTTTGAAGTATATTTATGAAAATGTATAATGCTGATGTTTATTTTAATTGCAGCAGAATAAATATTACCTCTAAACTATTGTGTTATTGTTTCCTAGGTTTGAATCGCTAAAACGCGTTCAAACTATAATTAATATTCATACGCTGTCATAACATCGTTTCAAATACTGAATATCCGCGTCGCGCACACGTTGACTCTGTTTCCATGTCACAGTGTATGCTAAATAGTTGATTACACTTGTCCAAACAACTAGTACATCAAGGTTGAATCAAGCTCCTGCTTGTTCTGTGCGCTGCACTGAAATGCTACTGCGTTCGTATCGACCTGAAGTTCAACGACCTTGAGTACAGTTCCTTACAGAACTCATAGCTGAGAAATGTAACAGGTAATTTTTTTATGTAAATAAATAACGAAAAAACGTGATGATCCAAGTGGTACACTTATGGAAATAAATAAAACCATAAGTACCACAAAAAAGTCTAAAAGGAATTGGGGATTTGCTTCAGTTTTGAGTGTTCGATGTTGCAGCTGATGCAAGTAAAGATATTTCATCATCACTATTAATTACTTAAATAATGTATAAAATCACGTGTAATCGCTATTGGGATTAAATTGCTTGGCACAGAGTACCATGAAGGGAAGGGATACGTATTTGCTGTGCCCAATGTAGGCCGTCGTCGTATTGAGGGAACTGTGATACTCTTATCAGAAATTAATCAGATCAACTCATTAACCCAGGAACCATATTGAAAAATAGTTTCATAATTTATTTTGTAACAAAAAATATCAAGAAGACAAATACATACATAACGAGCACTTATCAATCTGCAGAAGTAGTATTCATATTGTACTTAAACAGCGCTTTTTAAAATAATTATGGCCGCTTTTACCTTGTATTTCAGTCATAAGGCTGCACTGTCAGACTGTCTTGAACTTAAAAATAGTTCAAATTCAAATTGAAAATCACTTAATCATAAAGGTGTCAATTTTTGACCCTACCGCGGCTGCATGACCTCAGCCTATTTTAATTTTTATAACGTTATTTAAACTTTTTTCATACCGAACTCTATTTAATTTAGATCGTTTGTAATGTATTCAATAGACAATCAATTCAAACTTTTATTACGTTTTAAATATTTTTACATTTTAATACATCAATCATTGGAATTTCGACGAGTTCTAGCAACCTTTTTGTTTCATTAAATTAATTTAAAACTTTTCTCTCCGAATGTACTCTTTCGTTTCTGTAGTACGGTGAACAAAATAATAAATTCACCGTTTGTTGTTATTTAGCCACTTTACGGATTATGCCTTTTTGAGTGGGTTTCAATGGGAAAAGTCTTTGATGTTATACACACATATTATTCCGATATCGACGTTAGCTCATTTACGAATTGTTATTCCTTTACTTTAAGCATTAGGCGTTGAATAGAATTTACTGCAAACGATGACTTTTTAAACTAAAATCATTAAATAATAAGCCATGTTACAACTGAATGCTTAAATAAGTTAGGGGCATTAGTCTGACATCGTCAAATGTTAGTCATCTACACACGTATTAAGATAAGCTTAAAGTTTCTCAAATCTTGGTAAAACTTTTGTGCAAACAGTACATTTAAAGAGTTTCGGCTTAATTAAGGGGCTGAGAAGGACTTTCGTGATGAAAACTGCAGAGTTTTGCGGCACCGTCGTTATTAAATAATAGTTGTCATTACAGCGACATTTCGCTGTGCAAGCTAGCTTCGACGTTATTTACATAGCTATAAAGTTATTTTTAGGGCTTTGCCTTATTTAGGGTATAGTTGTTGGAAACTTATATAAACGTCAATGCAAGATAGTTTCAACTTTATGGTCCTGTACATAGAGATGAAATTGTTATGGAGTCAACCGCGTACGAGTGCCATCACGGGCCTGTGATATTTTTGTGGTATTTAGTTTTTGAAAGCAGAAAAACTGAAGTTATTCAAACCCGTAGCTGTGTTTTTATATTTTATTAAAATTGTTCCCGTAATATTTTAACATTTTCGTTATGTTATGGACGATGTATAATAATAATTGGTAAATTAAAATTATATAAATAATCGTTTTAAGAGCGAATTACTTCGTTAGAAATGCTTTATTAAAATTAAAATTTAATTAAGAATACCACGATTTATGTCTAGTATAAAATGATTTATAAATAGTTGACTCCTACTATTTGAGGTCCGAATGGATTGGTTAAATTTAATTAATGTTTTTAAGCAGATCAACTCACAATAAAGTTAATGTCCATGTGGCGTATTAAATTGACACTACTATAACATGTGTATTAATTTTGGCTTTTATGGCGTTCCTTCTAGGTAGAAATAAATATTCCTGTTTTTTTTTAATTTAGATTTTTTTTGTATTTAATAAACAAATATACATAGGTATATTCTACAGAAAACAATAGCAACCATTTACAAACGGATATGACGGTTATGTTCCCATGGAGGTAAAATAAGTTGGTGTAACTTCAAAACCCTAATGGGTAACGGTATATTGGAAACATTCGCGCTACCATCACGCCACAATATTTGAAATGTGGCTAGCATTATCCACATGTTAACTGCAGAATGTGGTTGGTGCGCGAACGCAATTTCATCTTGATTTGTCTAGTATTGCGATGTGGTTGAACGTCAAATATAAGGTCTATATATAATTATATCCAATATATAATAACAAACAATATTATTATTGATAATAAAATTGTACATTTCATTGCTTTTCGCGACAGTACTCAAATCATTTCGTGTAATTCATTACTAATTACGAACGGCCTTTGACACGACGATTTTAATATTACAAATGTTAATAGGTTCTTTTGATGATATTATAAAAGGACAGAATATAAATTTTATTTTTTACTTTTAAAGTTTTTCTTTGTTTCGAGTTACTTAATTCTTTTTAATTTTTTTTTGTTCTACTGACGTTGGACTATTATCCAATATATTATATATATTATATGTATATATATATTCAGATACGGACGCCGTGTGAAAAGCTTTAGCGTTTTCATGCACTCTCTATTGTCACTTCAGATTCAACCGTATACGTTAAAATAACGGTCTGTCTCGCCGTATCGAGAAAAAAAAATATGTTATTTTCATCCACGACATTATACTGGTAGCTTCAATTAAAGTTTTAAACCCAAAAATAAATAATATTTTAATTTTTCGAATATGAAAAATTGAGCACATTTGTTTCAAGTATATTTTTACGACATTATAAAATGTTGCCAATATCATCCGGATATTTTAATTGTCTATTTAGAGAATAACGTAACAATCATTTAATTTAATCCAATTGAAATCCTAGATTAATTTATAGTGATAAGGTTAAAACTGCAACAGAATTCAAGCACTGGGCTTCCAGTCGATAGATAAGTTCACTAGAAATTCGAGGCTATCTTTTGTAAAGTGATTCCGGGCGGTCCATTAAAACTTGTATTCCAAGTTCGTACACACATAAATATTTGTTTGTAGCACACTGTTGTTGTTCATTTTGATTATGATTAGTATAAAAAGCTTACAAATCAACTTGAAAATTTAATGTAATCAAAAAAATATCGCTCGTTTCATATAATAACGTATCATTCTTCATACAAAGTCATGAAAATTACGATTTAATTATAAAGACGTTCTATTATGCAACATCTTCCCATAATATTGAGATTTGCTGTAAAAAGTAGCCTATGTCTAAAAGATGCCTTTAGCCTCACTATATTCACAAAAAATCATATTACAACGACTTCCGTTACGCCGCGGAATAAGGATAAGCAAACAGACACATTTTCCAATTAAAAAAATAATACGGATTCTAAACTTTGTTCATAAAAAAGTATGAACATTAATAATTACTGTACAAATGGTTGTACTATTGTTATTTTACATCAGTTGAGATATATTAATACAATAGAGATACTAGATAAACATTTGGCGACAAAACTAAGCAACTGATTCAACACGATTGTGATTCACAACACGTATTCACATGTTGCCGAAATGATTCTCGTTTCGTTTTAAGACTATCAGAATGTCTTTGACCGATCTTTAATTATGGGACTGCATTCGCAGAATAGATAACTAGTCCTCAGTTATTGTTGTGATCGATATTACTTACCATGATTTGTACGAGACATACAGACTTAGGGTTGAAAAACTTTTATTAGTTTTGCGACGAAGCTTACGGTATTACAGAAAAATCAGATGAAATTATCATGTCAGGCAGTTCGTGTATCACCGGCAAGAAAATTATCCGACATTCAAAATGCAGGACACCTCATATAAAAGTGGGAATTTTATAATAATCTTTAATTAAAGTTGTTTAATAGTTAACACATTCGTAGCCAGAACGCAAACTTTGACTCTGAGAAAGAACAACAGTATCTTTTGCCAGTAGCAGGTACTTTCTTACACTTAAACAGATTTATGACGTACAGCTAAGACCGTTGTTTTATTTCATTATTTTCGTCCCGGCATTTTACAAGCTATTATTTACTTCAAGTTGTATTCTCAGCATCGTCCATCTCGTTGTTATTTTGTTACATAAAAAGCTTCAATATCTCAGCGGCGCTCTAACAGAATGAGGTAGGTGAGAACGGACTAAGCGACTCGAATGAAAAAAAGTAAATAAGAACGAAATTGTAAACCGCATTGTATTCGAAAAGAAAAGGCTTGTCTTCAGCGGCTCGGGTTTAATTTTTCACTTTCCAATTAGTTTCTTGAAAGTATAAAAAGAAAGTTGAATTCTTAGTTTAAATCTTGTGTGGGATTAATAAAAAACTAAGATTACCTTCTTTATAGAATACAGGTATAAAGTAATGGTAAAGACGTGTGCTACTTTTATATCCACATATAAAATGCTCTAATTTTGATATCCTGATCGCTTTAAAATGAAAACTACTATCGTTACACAGTTAATTACTATCGTGCACGCGTCTACCGAGTGTTTAAAAGTTTTGTTACAAATAATATCCAAGTAATACCTACCTATTTACAGGATTTTACTTCAAACTAACTAAATAAATGATTTCTTGGCGAAATCGCGAGGGGATTCGTATTATTTATAGCTTTTTAGTGGCAGTCAACCGAAACATGTAAAACCATTTCACGGTCTATTTTAGAATGAGGGTGGTACGTGACGGGAATAATTTAGCCGCGATGCCTAAGTATCTTTGGGATGAAGGTCTACTCCGAATATGAGAGACTTGGCGCCATAGTTCAATTCATTGTACACCTTGAGGAGGGCTCATCATAAGTAGAGGAAATTGATAGCACTCTTACTTGCCAAAAGTTACAGCAATAAATAATGTATAATAATATTTTAGTCTCGTTTGCGGCTATTAAACTTTACAATCATTAGGTTTCTTCTCTTACGAAGAAAACTGTTTTTCTTCTTCTGGGACAAAGCAGAGGTATGAGCTAGTTTCACAATATTAAAAGCGTAATTTATGCGCCTGTCAACCCTGTCTGCAGTATTAGTTTGCGCTCCACTATATCACGGAGGATTCCCCGCCACAGTAAACAAGTTTTGTTAGCTCAGCTACGACTACACATTTACACATTTGAATTGATCATTGAACCTTTTTTGATACTTCGGGGAAATCTTCTAAACCCAGGTAGGGTTGGGTTATTTTTAGGGAATTTATCCTCGGAGGCTAGTCTTTGGGGGATTCTAAATGTCCCCATAATTTTCGACTCGATTTATACAGCATATTGTTTAATGCGAAGTGGAAGCTAGCCGTGATCTTCTGTCCGTAATAGGGACGTTATATGGTGGGTAATAGCGTTGGGCCTAATAAGGATTAACCCGTCTAACCCCGAGGGGAAACACGAGGGATTGAAAGATTGTAATGTCAGGTTATCCATTAAATTTTTGAACGTTTTTAAAATTCATCGAGAAATTAGAATAGATAGATAAAAATCAATTACCGTTAGGGAAACGTAATAAAGGTTTAATAAACTTGTAATATTATTTTGATGTACAATAAAAATACTTCAGAGATAATAAACTGTGGTTAAAGGGCTAAATATTAAATGTATTCAACAACAAAATACACGAATGCGAGTTAATAAAACGTTATTAAACTTATTATGAAGATAATACTTCCTCTGCGGAAAATAACTTCGAACTTTTAAGAACAAAGGTCATTGGCAGTAATTAATTCCGAAAGACTGGAACAAAAGGAAAACTAATGTTCATTTCGGCTAGTACAATACAGTTACTATCAGCGGAATAACTCATCTTCGAGATTAATCGAAGGATGTCTGCACTACGACTGGACTGCGGGCGACAGTTAGGTTTACTTCAATTTTCTTTTCACCATATCACGGTCCGAGATCTGAACGCCTCTTTGAGACAATGCTCTGAACTTGCCATTTAGTCGCTATAATTCTCGGTCTAAAGTTTATTTTACATTTTAACTTATATTTAATTACAACATCTGGTCAGGTATTTCTATATATATCATAAATAAACAAATCCAGAAAAATATTTGAACATGAGTAACAAACTCTTTTAAATTATCTTTTCTCCTCGCTGGATGAAAGATACAGGGTGTGATAATTTCTATATTCTTAAAAGCACGTGAATTCCACCGGCAATTAGCTCCTAGGGTGTTCAAGATTGTCAGTTAGATTTATACAAGTGGTAGCCATCGGTGGTCAGGCCGGCTTCAAACTTATTACTAACAGCCAATTACTAACAGGACTAATCAGCACTAACTTTCCTAGCGTCCATGTTCTTATTTCTAACGAATAACAACTAATTTATATTTTTATAACAGTTGACACTAAAACGACTATTTACAATTCCTCCTGGAGTCCTGTTTAAAGTTGGTTACTGAACCAACAAAGACAAAGAAATGATGGTGGCATTGCAAGCTCAATAATTCTTATCACATAAAATCACGCAGCAATACAATTTTTTACCATGTCAATGTATGACAAGTCTTAATGATCGAGCCCTATTCATAAAACTACGCTATTCGTCTATCTATTTATATATCATAGGGCTCACTCTCGACCCGTAATAAATAAACACTTAACTTTTTTTAGGGTACGTGTTATTGTGGCCGCTGTACCAAAAAAAATATTAAAGACTGCTCCTATTAGAATATAATTGAAGATATGAAATCTTAGAACAATATGATTGTTAGCTATGTCATTATTTCCTACCATGATAACTATTTGATTTAATTATTTTCCGTAATAAAGCCTACATCGTCGAATACATCACACAGGTCTGTGTAACGTTAAAGTTTCACGAACACGATCTCGGCGATAATTAAATTAACAAGGATATCGTTAAAATTTACGACAATATTTTATGTGAATACTAAGTAAACGTTTTAAAATGTATTTAATTTTAACAACTGAAGTTTGCTTATTAAAATGAAAGTCTTTGTCTAGAAAGTTTGTTTACGACGTGATGATGGATCGCTTTTTTACGAGTGTTGTCGCATCGAACGGTGTTTGTGGATGATTGGGGAGGGTCTGAGTTATCTACTTAACAACGACCGACGATTCTGTAGCCCAGTTGCCAGTAGCACTGCTTGCTGTTGGAGTTTCATGTTTTAATATAATAAAACGGACGTATGTTCTTTCATTGTATGTGACGGTTCTTTATCTAAACCAACGTCAGCACAAAGAATTTTGGTTCGACAAAGTGAATGTATCAGCATTTAGTGCACTTATTATCTTTGAAATTTAAACCTTATTAAAATCATGTTATCATAGGATATATTCGGATAAGATACTCGAGAGAGATGATCAAAGGCTCATCGCTTGTTGTTCAATTAAGTCAATTATGACCCTTCTGATGGCGCTCACAGTCCAGCGATGTGAGTCGAACGTCCCTGATCGACCAGGTTGAACAAAAGCAGATGCGGTTGAAGATCGCTAGAGGCTAAACTTTCTTCAGGGAGCATGTGACTCAGATTTTAAAGTTAAAGTAGCCGTTTGATCATAATGCAGGGCTTACTTCTCCTTGCCACTAACCTAGAGGGCTCGGCAATCTGTTTTGGGGAAACGAGGCAAATATTCTAGAATTTCTCAATTTTGAGAAGAGAGCCATGTTCTGTAGAACATTGTTAAAGGAATAGCCAAAGTCATGAAAAACCTCAACAGCTTTACAATATTTGGTAAAAGAAAATAAAATTTGAAGAACTTAAAAATAACTTTCTCTAGTCATTCTTTTCAAACCTGGCCTTTTTCTTATTATCCTTCAAATTATGTTGTTATATTTTTGTAATTTACTTCTTCGTAGCAATTCTGTAGTGTGAGACAAACGTTAAGTATGCCTGAGAGGTCTTATAACCGGTTAGCCATAATATTGTCCTTAGTATTCCGAACTTGCGTAAGTTTTTACTTTAGTCTATTTTATTTAGTCATTAGACAAACATTTCACCCTATTTTAATTAATCGTCTGCGAAAAGTGCTTTTAAACCGCTGCATTCAACGTTCAGAACGACATCCAATTACAAAGAATTTCAAGCACCATACATATAATTAGTAAATTTATACAGACACGAAGTTTCAATTCAGCTTTTATAACATTCAATAAACGCTGAACACGAATTACATTTATCGAACAAAACATCCTAAAGCCAGCGTTCAACCTCAACATTGCCGTTGGTCTTTTGAAACCGTTCAAAGTCAACACTTCACCCTCAGCCTTCACCTGCGACCTTGGAACTGAATGCAGCACACCCGCGCCGCTGAGAACGCTCTCGGAGTCAAAAGCGTGATTCAAAAGGTGAAACAACTCTTTCAAGCGACACGCCGTCTGCTACGAATAAGTTTGTTAGAGTATCAGCTTCGATGAGTAACGACTTTATAGAGTCGGCGGGGAGAATAACGCTGTATTTACACGAAAAAATCTGAAATATAAATAGAAATAACAGTTTTCATTTTTCAGCTTCTGTTACATAAATACGTACACGATACTACTCAGAATAAGTAGCACTGTAGCAACAATAAAGTAATTGTTATATGTATTATATCATAGTTTCAATTTAAAACATCATTAGTAACTTGTTATTGCCTGTTACTTTGTGAAAAAAGTTTAGTATACATATGAAAATCCGAAAGCTGATGGACAGACGACCTGAAGAAGACAGCGGGTATTCGCTGGGTTCAGAAGGCTCAGGACCGGTTTGTTTGGCGCAAATTAGGGGAAGCCTATGTTCAGCAGTGGACCTTCAAAGGCTGATAGATAGATACATTTGATATTTACGACTTACTTAATAGCGAAAATTAAAGTATGGATTAAAAAAATGTTTATATTTTTTTAAATATACCTAGGTACATTTAAAATTATACATACATTAATCTCGTCATAACGTACGAGTTTGTAAGCTTTCTTAGTATTGAGTATGTCCTGAAATATTTTTCTTATCAATTTGAAACAAATAAATTTATTATGGTCCCTATTTTAAGTGATGTAAGAAAAAGAGTATTGTAAAACACGATTTTCAAAAATTGAGAGATATTCTATTCGAGTGTATTTTTTTACTTATTTATGTATTGTAATATGAAAGGTACGACGGCTTACTGTAATGAAAATCATTGTCATGTTTATTAGGTTGTTGTGGAATTTATATATATGATGACATCGATTTTCTGCTTATGGAGTGTTTGTATAACCGTTACTTATACATAAGACTTCAGATATATTTT
>DWPA01003711.1:0-13729 GCA_018251375.1 Calpodes ethlius | reverse complement strand
TCATAGACTACATCGCCACTTACCATCAGGTGGGATAGTAGTCAAGCACTGACTTATTGTATATAAAAAAAAAATATATATATATTATACATAAAACAATGTACTAATAGCGATCTGTTTGCCCCACAGGTGTCGATCCTGTCGCGGCTCTCGCAGGAGTCGGCGGACGAGTTCAACTTCGTCCGAGCGTACGAGTGCTTCCAGCACCGGTCGCACACTTGCCTCGTGTTCGAGATGCTCGAACAGAACCTGTACGACTTCCTCAAGCAGAACAAGTTCTCGCCGCTGCCGCTCAAGTACATCAGGCCGATACTGCAGCAAGTGCTCACCGCGCTGCTGAAGCTCAAGGTGTGTTATACGGTCGTCATCATCATCATCATCATCAATGACACAACCAATGACAGTTCTATTGCTCGGCTCGGGTCTCCTTTTACAATTTAAGACTTTGTTTCTCTACTTAATGTAGAATAAATGACTAGTAGCGATTTAGTTAGTAAGTCGTTATGTATTCTAATTTAACAGACAGTTTTCAATTCCGTATTTTAAATCGTATATACAAGTGATATCTATAATCAGTAAAAAATGAACGCCTATTGTACTACTCGCGTGTTTTGAAAGTAAATTTGATAGGACACAAAGCTAATTTATATACGTATATACATTGGATTATGACCCACATAATAGTATTAGGTGAGTCTGTCACGGAAGTGTACTGTTATTAACCGAATTGTGATTGCGCGGCGGCGTGTATTATTTCGATACGAAACTGAGATTTATGTTAATAGCGGGCAAAGGTGCGAACGAGTCATCCAATCGTATTTATTATTTGGTTATTCATATGAGTCACGTTGCCTTTCATGTATGGGGTGGAATGAGAGCGAACATTGGCTTAATATAAAGCAGCGTATCCATCGTTTTAACATTTGCTTGAGAGACAGTTATTTTTTATACTTGTCTCTTCTACCTAGACTAGACGTATGAGGGATGCATTTGGTGTTATTCATGTCCTTGAGCGGTCTGTTTGTTTGTCAGTATAAAATGTGTTCTAGCAAACTGTCCCAAGCTACGATCGCGTAGATTTTGGAAAGTGTCGCAATTATGTTATGGTAATGGGTCCATAAATATTTAGAATATTTCGGTATTGATACACATCTACGTGGTAAAGAAAATGTGTGCGTTAAATTTCAGATTTTAGGCCCTTAAATATTTGGTCTAGGCGTTGATATGTAATTCAGTTAGAACAAGCAATTTTCTATATATTAAATAACTTTAGGTACTATTGAGAAAAAAATGGTAATAATAACGTGCAATCGTTAATTTCAGCAACTGGGACTGATCCACGCGGATCTGAAGCCAGAGAACATAATGCTGGTGGAGCCCGCGCGCCAGCCGTACCGGGTCAAGGTGATCGACTTCGGGAGCGCTTCGCACGTCAGCAAGGCTGTCTGCAACACTTACCTGCAGAGCAGATACTACAGGTACCGTCCGTACGATAAACATCATGTCACAGAAATTTTGTATGTTAACCTATCTGGTTTGTACATTATTTCGCCTCTTTACAAGAACAACGTGATATATTTTAAATCGCAACTATACAGGAGAGCCTTTTTAAATATTTAAGTGTTGACAAATTATAAAATATTGATTATTTTAATGTGTGAAAACCATGAAATAGTTGCTCTAATTAATGTGCTTTCTGACAGTAAGTAAAAAACAGTGTTTTACGAAATAAGTAAAAAATTTTTTTAAAAATTAATATAGTTGATAAGATGTCACGTTGGTCTTGTAAAGAGACGATGCGAACTTTTCCAATATTTTACAATGATATGAACGACTAAAGTAAAGTGAAGTGAAGATACAAGCAAAGAGATGTCAATGCACTCATAATTTTGGAACATTTTAGGGTTATTTCATTCAGGATTAAATAAAGTAAAATCTTGTCATAGCTAAAAGGATATTAACATTCGTTTGAATGATCTTTTTCGGTCAAATTAGCTACCCACCATTCTAGTGCTTGTGTCAGCTGGAACACAACTCACCCTATCCCAACTGGTGGCTTGACAACCAGCATTTCTCTTCTTTCCTCGCATCAGTGATGCCGAAATAGTAAAAAATATTAAAATTTGACGGTGATGCATAAAAAACGATACTGATCTATTAATATATTGCAGAGCACCAGAGATAATCCTCGGGCTGGCGTTCTGCGAAGCCATCGACATGTGGTCGCTGGGCTGCGTGGTGGCCGAGCTATTCCTCGGCTGGCCGCTGTACCCCGGCTCCTCGGAGTACGATCAGATCCGCTACATCTCCCAGACGCAGGGCTTACCCACCGAACACATGCTCAACAGGTGATTTGTTATATTAAATTATTTATATCTTGGAATTGGAACTTTTATACCAACATCAATACAACGGCCTAACAGCCTAGTTGGTAGTGATCCTGCCTGCGAAGCGAGGTGTGCTGGGTTCGATTCCCGGCCAGGGCAGATATTTATGTGGCAGATAAATATTTGTTCTCGAGTCATGGGTGTTAGTGACGTGTTATTTGTGTTGTCCATGCCACCCGCGACACAGGGAATATTACTGCGGGGGTATGAGTGTGTTAACGTTTATTTATTAGACTTAATTCACCTCCATGAATTAACTTACACGTATTAAGCGCACGGTATTGTCATTTTTAGATAAAATAACCTCATTGATTGAAACATTTACTTATTTATTCAAGTGAATTAAGTCTACAGCACCGACATCTTTGCACTTAAATTTAAGTATACTTACTATTTATATTTATTTATACTATTCACCCTTTAATGTTCAATATTCATCCTTTAATATTTCTACTAATTAGTAGAATTCATTCATTCATACACCAACTTCAGTTAAGCTACTGACAATGACTCGATATTTTTAGTTCTTTTTTTAATTGACTTTCTTTTGGCTATATTGGTTTTTATAGCCTTCACTGGACAGAAGAAGCCTGGAAAAACTCAGCTTAGAAGACGATTTTTACGAAGAAGAAAAACTTGCTTCTCTTTTGAGAAGTGGTGGTAACGAACATCCTAAAAACACCATCGTTTTTGTAAGGAAGAAATTTTGTGTTTTTTTTTTTTTTAATTTCACCAAGGATGGTATTTCTTGAATTTATTCGGCATTTTATTTTATATCTAAATGCGTTTAAAATAGGGTCTATAATTACTTTATATCATACACTACCTTATGTATTAATGCACAAAAGTAGATTAATGTCATTAAATAGTTAAGTAATGTTTTAAAAGTTTATGTATGTAGTATTTGCCTTAAAAGGTAACTTAGTTAGTAATTAGGTTTAAGTTAAATTGTCTAGTTAAGTATAACTATGGCAGACCTTAACAATAAATACATACATCAGTTATTAGATCAGTTACAAGTTAAACTTGCTTCGGTGAAGGAGAACATCATGAGGAAGTCGGTACGTCTGTAAGTTCTCCATAATGTTCTCTAAGGTGTGTCAAGTCTGCCACATTCCACAATCACACAAGACACAATCTACATTTGGCCAGCGTGGTGGACTACGGCCTTTACCCCTCAAATTATCAAAGAAGACCTGAGCCCAACCGTAGAAAAATTATGAGTTGTAATGTATGGTCAATCATAGTTTAGTTAGTCAAATTAGTGCTAGAATTCCTGTACATAACAGATCTCGGGGTTAATTCAATCTGGGGAAAATATTTACAGGACGTATGGTGTTTCTTTTCAAATCTAGAACTGTATTGTCTTCTCTGTGAAATAAGGAATCTAAATGTAGGGCCGCAGTGATTTTTTTTTTATTTCATTTATATTATTTAGAAGAGAAAACAAGTTTGTATCAAATGTAATACATGTCTCCACAAAACGACTCCTATACTAGAATATTACCCAGGAGTAAGAAATCCAATTACAAATGTTCTAATTACAAGGCAGACATACAATATAGTCTAATTTGTATTAATAGGTTGTACATAGAACGTGAACCCACTTGTGTACAAAATGTTCTTTGGTTTCTCGTAATGTTCACGTTGCGGTAATCTTGTTTTTATTTTAAGGTATCATGGAAGGCTCCAGAAGCTTTTTCGTCTGATTCTACCATTCGGCTCGACGCAGTAAAATCTCCACCGCACCGCCTCTCGCTTACTAACGATTATTTGACAGGTATTTTGATAATAATAAGTTCTCTTCAACTTCACTTCACCGTTGAAGTAGCCGTAATTGAAATGAATGGCTTGAAATGTTTTGCATGAAATCTCATTTACGGACCTTTCACCGAGTATTTTGCGTCGGAAATAAGACTATTCAGAATATTTCTTTTTAAGCTTTGATAACTCTAAATAGAATTTGAAAGGCCCCGAAATAACGTATTTCGCTTGTTATGGTAAACGTTTACTGAATATTTTGGTATTGGTTTAATTTAGTGTTATATTTTATTACATTTGGTTAATTGAGCGTACTTAACACTCTGTCCTGAATATTGATAAATTTTAATACATATTGATATTAAGTTAACAATTTTCTTACGGTGAATACACCTGGTAAAATTCGTGAAGTAGCTATTCGAAATGTCTGCTGATAACATATACTAGTAAATATTGCTAACATATTTGTGGTTGCTCATCGCTTTAAAAACAGTCAACATGTGGTAACAAAAGGAAACATTTGTGCAAAATGTTTGTTTCAACATAAGTATTATAGGTATTAAACCTGTTTGTTGCTATGAATTCTGAATGCAATTCTATAAAACAACAATTCCCGTTTTTATATAATTTTTATGTTTCACGAATATTTGTATTTAGATAGTCTTTGACTATAAATATTGATTTAGATAAATGGCATATCTTAGTGATAATCTGTTTTCTATGAAAAAGTGCATTTATATTATATGTTATTGAGTAAAAAAGTTATAGTATTTAATCAATATACACAATGTAAGGTATTTAAAAACAGATGGCGTTGTTTTACATAACAATAGCTCGATTAGGTTAGGTTAAAAACAATATCATGTAAGCAAAGCACGATCGCCTACCTATTTATGTTGACAATAGTATGAACACACTTATTATCATTCAACGAAAGACAATAAGCAGTCGCAAAAGTTATCCAACATCTATAATTGGTTCAAGTAAAATTTTGTGCTTACCCACTTTTTAGCGTCGTCCATTCCGGAAGTGAAGTCGAGTAATCTAAGTCCGACGACGACTCAACTACCGCCGATAACGAAGTCACCCCGGAATGAGTCGCCAGCTCTCTCAACACGCCCTAACAACCAACCGCTACCTTTGATCAAGCAAATTAATGAGGAGGTTAGTTACACAGAGTTTTAAATATCCAATTAATGAAAGATCATATTGCAACCAGTATTATTAAAGACAAAATAGTACTTATTTAAATTAGGAATACTTAATCGTATTCAATTTAATGAAGTTGATTGGATAAGTTTCATAAAACAAATATTTTACAGGTCACAATAAACCATAACGTTTGTATATTTTCATCGCGATTTGACAGAAGACAGTTCAGAGTCAAAGATTTGTTCCGATTCATGGAACCAACTGGATGTCTAAAGGAAAAAGAATTCTATTCCTTATACATATTTTCTCCGGATAACAAGTGAGTTACTTGGGCTTATAATGCTCTGTTTGTACATAAAGTTATCATTTGGTTTAAACTTTCATTATCATGAACACTAAACATTGTAACGGGTACTCACGATTTACCGGTATTTTGATCTATTTACATGATTCATGCCAATCTATGTCATCGGACCGTAACTCATTTGTAACCAGAAGTAATAGTTAGAGCTATCTATAACTTTGTAATAAATAGCTTAGGACTTTTTGCCGCTTCTTCTATTGAGATACCTCACGGTAAGAATTTGTTGAGGTGATGACGTAGTTGATTCTCAAATACGTTTTGTAAATAATAAGTTCGAATAAATCTCATTTCATTAGTAGTCTTTAGATAAATATGCAAGATAATATTTGCATTGCCTCTTTCAGGCACGAGTCTCAACAAAAAGCTGACAAATACATTTTTCATTTGAAAGCTCAAACGATTCAATTTTATGAGTAAAATACGTCTGCCAGCCAAGGCATATTGAACGAGATATTATTCTCTACACAAGAATCAATTTAAATCTGAATAGATTTACCTTAGATAATCAGAGACCTGTAAAGTTTATGAATTATGTATAAAACAAATTGTGACTTCTATTGTTACTATTAGCTACGTCATCATCTATCAGAATAGATATCATTACATCATCATAATCTTCATCACAATCATCATCATTATCATTGTTATCATCGCTATTTATTATAATCATTATATTCTGTTTTTCTCCTTCGTTACATTTAAAAACTATAAAGGTTCTTACCCACTTACATACAATCATGCATATACATGAAACACTTTTTTATTCTGGGTCAAGATTTAAAAAATTAGGAATACTTCATAAGATTATGAATATGTATATTCTTGTGACGTATTCGTTTTGAACATTCATTTGTTTTTAATGAATCGCTAAGAATACTGAATTACTTTTAATATCATCTTTCACCTTGATTATATCATGAATTACATAATTATTTTAATCAGGATAAGAAGATTATGCACGTGGATGGTAACCAGAAGTTGGTTCGACAACATAGTACTGTTGTTTATTGCGCTAAATTGCATAACTTTAGCCATGGAACGTCCCAACATACCCCCTGACTCAAAAGAACGCGCATTTCTATCTTGTGCTAATTACGTCTTCACTGGCGTGTTTGCAGTTGAAATGTTTATAAAGGTATGAAGCTCTTGAATACTTTTAATTTGTTTTTGTTGTATATTTGGCTCAAAACAAACGATTTAATAATTAAAGACTTTGTAGCTCTGTCTATCGAAGAAAGGTTACTTTACTGTCTCCTATTTGCATTCAATAGCATCCGCTACCAAAAAATTGTACTAGAAGTAAGTGAAGTGAATTGTACTAAAATTTTCCACGGTTTTTTGCTGAAGTCTTAAATCTAATTCTTTTAAATTCAATGATATTCAAAATTTGATAATTACTTAAACAGAAAACAAGTAAAAAAAGATCTGCTTCTTTTATGTACACATTTAACATAAGGTTTTTGTTTTTTAGTTCTTTGGTCATCGTAAAGTAAGTTTTAACCTCAAAGTGCAACACAGTCAAATTCGTATTTACTCTTTAACACTTCATATAAGTGGTCTGGCGGCCATTCATAAAGCGAATAAAGCTTCAAAGGCTTAGACAGCTTTAGAGTGGTCAAGTTTTCCTAAAATATCCACCAGTGACCTCAACTTGTGTGTGAGACTTTCAAAGAAAGTTATTTAACGTCCATTTAGTCTAGCTCGTCTATGTATAGTTCGACAAAGCAAAGCCTAATTTTAATAAAGTTTAATTAAATATCATCCACCTTTTATATTCCTTATGAAATTCGCCTTGTAATGGTTATTCAGTCGGATTAATAAAATATGTCTAACAGGTAGTCGCGTCTGGAATGTTTTACGGCACAGAAGCTTATTTCACTTCGGGCTGGAATATAATGGATGGTTCCCTTGTCATTATATCCATTATTGACTTGTTGATGTCTCTGGTGTCGGAGTCTAGTCCTCGCATTTTTGGAATTCTCAGGGTAAGCATTATGTAATGATCACTATTGAATGATTATAAACATTTAAAATTATGACATCATTGTTACTTGTTAATTTCGGACGCCAGTCTTGTATTTAAATCAATTGTATCTTATTTATTTACTTTAGGGCCTTGCATTAATCATATTTTTGTGTATCTTTAAAACAGGTATTCAGATTGCTAAGATCTTTACGGCCATTAAGGGTGATCAATAGAGCTCCTGGCCTAAAGCTGGTAGTACAAACGCTTCTTTCATCACTACGACCCATCGGAAATATTGTACTCATCTGCTGCACTTTCTTTATTATATTCGGTATTCTGGGAGTTCAGGTAAATATATTTCTTTTAATCTTAATTAAGTTCATTGTTTGGTTCAGGCTCATGTATTTTAAGGCACGTGGCCAAGGCTATATCCGGTTGGAGACTGCCAGGTCTGGAAAAGTTCTATTAATAGAAATACTTTTCTCTAGAACAACATTTTTGCTGCCAACTTCCATGACTAGCAAACTTACACAGTAATAAGTTTTGGCGTAAATCTTAAAAGTAACACTGAATTTGGTAGGTATTTTAACATAAGAACAACAACATTTACTTAATACTAAGTAGCTAACCATAATTATATTTTTAAACACTTCTTTTGATCTAGTAAATTAATATAATATTTCTTTTAGCTTTTCAAAGGCGCTTTCTTTTACTGCGAAGGCGCTAATATAAAATCAGTTAAAAATAAAACTGATTGTCTGGCAATAGAAGGCAACGTTTGGGTAAACAGAAAATACAATTTCGATGACCTTGGGAAAGCTCTAATGTCTCTCTTCGTGCTTAGTTCTAGAGATGGTTGGGTTAATATCATGTATACTGGACTAGATGCAGTAGGCGTCGATCAACAGGTATTGAAAATATATCCTCATAAATACATGATCAAACAAAACCTTTTATTCGCACACGCAAATATATCTATGAAAATTCATACAAAGCGCCCTATAAATTCGTTTTAAGAATTTTGTCAAGTCGATGTTGATCGATGAAAAATGCACTAATTTTGTTTATTTTGGTTTTCGATGGAAGCCAAGCCAATGATCAAAATAAATGGAATTAAAATCTTTTTAAATTAATAATTACGATATATTTAAGACCCTTGAATTAAATACATATTCCACTTACTAGACGTTACGATATAATTATAATTTGTTGTACATAGCCAATAGTAAATTACTCCGAGTGGCGACTCCTGTACTTCATCGCATTCATCCTATTGGTCGGATTCTTTGTATTGAACATGTTCGTCGGCGTTGTGGTGGAAAATTTCCACCGATGTCGAGAAGAACAGGAGAAAGAGGAAAGAGTCAGGCGAGCTGCCAAAAGAGCGCTACAAATGGAGAAAAAAAGACGAAGTTAGTGATTCTCTTTATTATTTAAATCCTTGAAAATCTATCTCTGAAAGTGATTAATATTTAAAATCTTTTTGTATTCATTTCATTCGTAGTGACTACACTACTTTTCAGTGAATGTGTCTACTATTAATAAATTTTCTATTTTTTATTCCAGAAATGCATCAAAGACCTTACTATGCTGACTATTCTCAATATCGCTTATTTGTACATAACGTAGTAACTTCTAAATACTTTGACTTAGCTATAGCTGGAGTCATTGGGCTGAATGTAGTGACAATGGCCATAGAATATTATAGAATGCCACCAGCGCTACAATATGCCCTAAAAATATTTAATTATTTCTTCACTGCCGTATTTATCCTCGAAGCGGCGATGAAATTAGTAGCCTTAGGTTTTAAAATCTATTTAAAAGACAAATGGAATCAGTTAGACGTGATAATTGTTATATTATCAATAGTTGGAATAGTATTAGAGGAATTGGAAACGAATATAATTCCAATTAACCCAACGATAATGAGGGTTATGCGAGTATTGAGAATAGCGAGAGTGTTGAAGTTATTAAAAATGGCAAAAGGAATAAGAGCATTATTGGATACAGTAATGCAAGCATTGCCGCAAGTGGGAAATTTAGGGTTGTTATTTTTTTTACTATTCTTTATATTTGCGGCATTAGGCGTGGAACTATTTGGACGACTGGAATGCTCTGATGAGATTCCTTGTCAAGGTAAATAAGAAATTTCGATTTATTTCAATGACCTTTAATTTTTTTTTTCGGATACTTACTATTTGATATTTGCAGGACTTGGTGAGCATGCCCACTTTGCTAACTTTGGGATGGCCTTTTTGACTTTATTCCGAGTAGCTACAGGAGATAACTGGAACGGTATAATGAAAGATACGCTCAGAGAGGACTGCGATAGTTCCGTAGATTGCGTTCGCAACTGCTGCGTGTCTACCATCATAGCTCCCATATTTTTCGTAGTTTTTGTGCTCATGGCACAATTTGTACTGGTCAACGTTGTAGTTGCTGTAAGTGTAATAAATTAATTATTAGTTGAATAAAATAAAATAAATGTGCTTACGATTCCGACTAATGCAATTACTAATAACCCAATGTATTTATAGGTACTAATGAAACACCTCGAAGAATCCCATAAGCAAATGGAAGATGAAATAGATATGGACGTGGAACTTGAACGTGAGTTGGAGCGAGAAGCTGATGATGAAGAAGACCGTGCTCTATGCCGTGCGTTAGAAGAGTATACCGCCCCACCACTACCATTGAACAAGGTACCGTCCCTCCCAGCAAACTTCACATACAGCGAGCCGAAGCACCAGATTGCACCATCTCCAGCTCGCCGACGCCGCACGTTACACTCGCATCATGCTTTATTGCCAGCTGCGTTACCGCAGAGAAGGGCCTCCTTATCGCCTCATGCTTTTGGCCGACGTCGACAGGACTCATCATCGGAGCCACCTGCCGCTTTATATGAGGAGGATGCCCGTTTCATCGACGCCGATGACATCGAAGAACTAGAACCCGGAAGCCCTCCACATAGAGATTCCTTTGCTCAAAACAGGAGACAGCGCGTTGACAAAAGAAACTCCTTACGAGGGGAAGAAGCGAGGTTGCTCCGACCTGCTCCTGTTTTACTTACCGTTCCTGTAACTCGTCAGAGTTTACGGTTGAGCGGCTCCAAAAGGAGACCTTCAACAGAATCGGCAACAGCAAGCGAAGCGAGTCATGCTTCACTCCGTTCCCAACCACCCCCCGAAAAATTAGATCAAGTAATCAGTGAAGAGGAGAAAATAAGGATAGTGATAGCTGAAAGACGGAAAATAGACACGACAAGGCCCGAACCCGACGAGATGGTGGAAATGTCAGAACAAGGATCCTAGTCCAGGCAGGGCCGGCCGCAACAACACCACGAAGTTTACATCTAAGTGATATCAAAGTGGCACCCAAAAACTACTCCCTATCGCATTCCTCATGATTTCCATACTCATCTCTCGATCTTGTATGCTCATGACGTGAAGTGTGAACTCGGTTGCTGGAACGGTGGCGCAGAATTGTGTTAATGGTTTGAGATTTAGTTAGTGTTCTGAAAAACTTTGTTTTGAATCAGAGAGAGAGAGTGTACGGAAACTTTAATTATTTCCAACTTCCTTTCCTCTCCAATTTCCTAATTTTCCACTTGCGGCCGGTTCAACAACTTCATAAAGAGACTCTAATAAATTTAAGCTGTGTATAGATAGATTTAGATAGCTGTTAGACGTAGTCAATTTGTGGTGGTGGAATGTTTTCTACGAGTGCTAAAATCACTTCATATTTCTATTAAGTATTAGTATGGTGCTTGCTGTTAAATTTATTCGTTATTAGTAGTTAATTCAGAGTAAGTGTTTCCGAGGAACCTCAACGAATGTAATAGTGGTTTTTAGGG
The DNA here is from genome assembly GCA_018251375.1 of Calpodes ethlius. Classification (NCBI taxonomy): domain Eukaryota; kingdom Metazoa; phylum Arthropoda; class Insecta; order Lepidoptera; family Hesperiidae; genus Calpodes; species Calpodes ethlius. The sequence goes on along the minus strand of DWPA01003711.1, from coordinate 2,246 downwards.
TGTGATATATTTAGTTTTGGTTGGTGTGTAGCAAAAATGTTTATTTAGTGTTGAACTGAATGTCAATTTTTGTTGTTTATATTTTAAGTACGGGTTTCGAATCATTGAAATTTAGTGTTAAGACACCAACGACTTCGAAATACCTGTATTTGGTGTAAATATTTAGTTGGTTTGACCTATACGACCTTTAGTAAACGACTGTTTAGACTCGTAGTTAACTGTTACTAGTTAGATGTATGTCAATCTAGTAGATATCGGAACAGAACCAATAGTTCGCGAATTGAGTATTCTCTAAAGAATAGGTAATATTTTCTGAATATAAATGAATCCTATTTTCATACAGGCTCATATGTAAATTAGACGTTTAACTGGCAATACGCACATAATTTAGAGTAGTACATAGTTCGTCATCTAAATTTCAATATTGCAAGTTCAATTGGTCGTAATTATTCACTTATACTTAGCGATCAAAACATAGTAGAACGAATAAAAATAATTATATTCTCCTATCTATAGATATCTTTTATTACTCGTGCCAAATTTACAATAATTATTTTGAAAAAGATTATACTCGTACCTTCTTGTATTTTAATTAGAACATAAAATAATAATTATATTGTATATTCGCAAGTATCACCAGATTTGTTAATAGGATACAATCGAAATTTGTAAAAAAAAATATTTCCGATCTCTACAAAAATTTATTTTGTATTGTGACTATGTGGTTCTTATTATGATAATGTATTAGTTAGGGAAGTCAGCAATAAATTTTATACTTCGACTGTGCCTTTCCTATTTCTAAAGTATTAGCTCGAGTATTGTCGATAGACTTTGAACTTGATGTGTATGTATACTGTAGGAGTTGAATGGTAGACACATTTTAAATGCTATTATTGTAATTTATTTTAATTTATTATTCTCTTCTGTCTGGATGTTTATTGTTTCCAACAACTGCCTGTTTTACACAATGCTATCTTTTTGCTTTTAATCTCCGCATTTTATATTTTTATTGACTAAGTCTTAGAATGTTAAAAGATTCAAGTTTTAAATATTGCGTCTTTGTTATTTACCAGTTCCTAACTGTTTTCAGTAACATTACTTACCATCACCTAGATATCGTTGCGATGTTCTTGTTGCGACGGCATTATTTACTGCATCAATCGTGGTTCTTTTAAATTATATTGATATAAATAATATTCAATCTGCTGAACAGTTAAAGTTTATAATTACTTTTATTCTTGACGTAATTAATCCCTTTGTTAAACGATGTTCCTGATGAACTTTGTTTATCTTGTCATCAACTTTCCTTTCAATATCTGTCTTTATTACACGATGTCTTCCATCAAACTCACTTTACCCAGACAATTCTAATGTTACCTATTGATTACAATTTAATACTGTTATAAGTTTTCTAAACTTTTTTATGTTTATTGGAAACCTTTGGTATATAAAATTGAATAGAAGGAATTTGATAAACTTAAGAATAGTATTTTCGTGATAAAGCAAATTTCGTGATAATTAATTGTTTTTCAGTACTGACTGTATAATAAGTTTAAGAGGTATGAACAATGTTCATTAGTTGAGTACACCTGTTAAATTTAGCTGGTGATCTGTCAAGTTACAAAGTTACGAAAATGTTAGGTTGAAAAATAAATTTCAAATGAGATCTGTCTTTTATTTTATACCTTGCATGTCTTGACAGTTACTTCACAGTGTTTACGAAAGATTTGATTTTAAAAGATAGTTAAGGTATAAGGTATAAGTTTAAAGTAACTATAGTTATCAAACTGTCTATCTACGATTGAAATATGACATTACATTGTAATGGAGCGACGCAAAGCGATTCCCTAAACAATAGAATTATCTAGTTACCTGAAAATGAACACAGTTAAGCAGCGAACCAAACAACCAAATTGAGTTAAGTAACAATCTTTGCTTCAAGCTTGTTAGCGGCCGCTTACAATCTTATTTGCATAAATCTACGAGACCATTTTCGAAAGGCTCTCATTCATGTTAGACAAATAAATCTGAAGAAAAAATATAGAATAACAGCGGATCCAAATATTTAATCTCTTTATTGTCATATAATAATATAAACAATAACAGTATAATTTGATTTCTTGACAGTTACTAGATATTACTATTACTGAGGATTACAGATAGATTGGAATAGTCAAATAATACTATCTGTATGTCTTTACGTATATTTAGTCTTTAGGTAAGTGACAATGAAATTAGTTCTTTAA